>JACEEZ010001198.1:0-20000 GCA_016584305.1 Chionoecetes opilio | reverse complement strand
CGATCAAGGTTTACTTCAGTTAACAATGGGACTGGATTTCCATAATGTTTTTTTTTTGGTATATTTGATATTTGCAATGGTGTTTAAACAGCCATTATTGTTGGAATCCAAACAAAAAATAAACCCTACCATACGTAACCCATGACACCAAACCTAATGGCGACAATAATGGCTATTATAACACCATTGCAAGCATCAAGAGCTCCAAAATAAACCTAATTCTGAAAACCTCCACTTAAATTGTTGACTTAAGTATTCCTTGCCTGGGTAGATATGTTTGTTAATTAAGTACAACACGGCCATCTCCAGCTCTGCAGCCATGGAGAGACTGTTTTCCCAGGTGTCGGATCTCATGAAGGCAATAAGAGCGAGTCTAATCTTTGACAATTTTGAGGGATTGGTCTTCATGCAGGGGAACATGGACCTGCTTAATATGGATTACACACCAGAGGACTCAAAGTGAGGAGTCGCTCAGGATCGTGTACTCTCAGGCCTGAGGGTCTGATTTCTATCAATAAAATATATTCTGGAGTGAAGTGTACTTGTACTTATAACTACTTATTACTAATTACTGTACTTATACTAGTAGTGCCAGAATTTTTAATGTAATCTCCGCCAGTAATTTGCGCAGACATCTTGTGGAAAAACCGTTAGGAGTAAAATAAGTATTGTAGGTTGGTTCTTGGCACAATAACATAGTTGGAAGATGGGCAAAAGGGTACATTTCCTCCCTGCCCCACTGTAGATAAGAAGGAGACAGTTAGTGTGTGGCTGTGATAAGGTGATGATTCCTGGGTTTCTTATCCGAAGGCAGGAGTGTGTCCTGACTGGTTTAAATCCTTTTTCAGCTAAATTTCATTTTATGGAAAAAAAAATGTAATCGTCTTGGTGAAGTCTACCACATAGATAAGTAAGCCCAGGATTATCTTACCTTCTCTTCTCCTTCTCCTAATTGGACTTTAAGAAAAAAGAGAAGTTGTAGCCTAGGTTGGTAGAGAGGAAAGTTTTGGACGATGGCGTCACCCCACCATCTCTGCTCTCCCTCTGCACCAGAGGTTCTCAAATATGTTGGCCTGCGACCCCTCTAAATAATTCCGAAAGGCCTGCGACCCCCCATCCTTACCAAAACATTTGTAACAATCTGACACATTACTTTCTTATCTCTCTCTCCTCTCTCTCTCTCTCTCTCTCTCTCTCTCTCTCTCTCTCTCTCTCTCTCTCTCTTCTCTCTCTCTCTCTCTCTCTCTCTCCTCTCTCTCTCTCTCTCTCTCTCTCTCTCTCTCTCTCTCTCTCTCTCATCTCTCTCTCTCTCTCTCTCCTCTCCTCTCTCTCTCTCTCTCTCTCTCTCTCTCCTCTCCTCTCTCTCATCTCTCTCTCTCCAAAACACACACACACACACAGGTAGAGTCGTATATATAGGTATTGTTCCGTATCATAGCATTTTAAGTATAATATATTCGGTACAACATTATGCATACTTAAATGATACCGTGATCAGTGCAATCTATAGCCTATTTTCTTGCTTGAGACCCCATCGAAAAAATAAGTCTAACCTAAATAAAGTTTAGACTTGTGATGTGGATTTGTAATGCATTAACAAGGGTCGGGCAGCGATGGTACAAGTATGTATACTGGACGTGTGAGCGTGGTGGTGAGGGCTTGGTGGAAATCGGACAAAAGATAAACTCTTTTCTCAGAGTCAGATTATGTAATTGTATTTTTTTGCTGGTAATTTACTAAAGCCTAGGAAGGTATAATCACAGTTTTATTTGATACTGAAAATATATAATAAAACGAACAATCATAAATTATGAATATTGTAATCTCCAATGCATTTTGTACATTCTAGATATCTCGCGACCCCCCAGATGACTTTCGCGACCCCCATTATGAGAAACCGTGCTCTACACACAGGTTAGTTGATGCTCCCGTGAAGTTCCTTATTTACACCAGTATTTATAATCTGAGGTTCACACTGTTATTATCATAGCATTCCTATAAGACTAAGGTCTCACCCCACCATCTCTGCTCTCCCTCTACGCACAGAGACCTGATAAGATAAGAAATATGCGGTCCTAGAGAGTCCGTCTCATCCCCCCCATAACCCTAAACACCACAATTATCCTTTTCCCTCATACATAATGATGCAACTTTCAGTTCTCCTAGACTAAAATATTGATTTAGTTAGGATATGGATGTATCTTTATGTGGTCTACCCAAAGTCTTTGGGTCTACCATACGAAATGTTATTAGTTAGGTAATCCCGTTTCTTCCCGGTCAAGAGATACGGCAACGTACGCCAAACCTTTATAATGGTGCGTCCACACTGGCAACATTTTATCTACAGACAAGTTAAAAACACTGCGCGAAACACAACAGCCGACATTTGGAAACATGTCTAGAGACAATGTAAGAGACATTGTGTGCTACAATGTTGGCGAAATGTTGGCAACAAGAGTAGACTTTGTGAGGCCGTCCACACTGGTCTCTGGAGACGTGAAAGATCGACCCTCTTGAATCTATGTTTATATAGAATATGGGTAGGATCCCAGAGCAAAGTGTGTCCGCGGTAACAATCTATTAATTGTACCGTCTGTTCCCTCGTCCTCTCCATGGCTTTTTCCTAAGTAGGCCAACAACGATTGAACCAGATGCCGTCGCTGTTGGTGTGTTTCTGTGTGTCTGCCCAGATATCTCCCCCGGCATTGACTCGTCCACACCGGTGTTACCAACTTATCACCTAAACATCAGTACCAACATGTCTACAACATTGAATCACTCCCGCCCTCACAACTTGTTGCCTACTATGTTGTATTATGTGTTTCCAGCATGTTTTGTTGCCAGTGTGGACGTACCATTAGTCTAATCTAGTCCAGTGACTCACACATGTTGTATTAACGATGAAAGGTGAATACCATACTGAGGACATACCGGTATAGAGGTGTTAATAAGGAATCCCCGAGCAATTATCTCATATGATACCTTAGTTTAAAAATCTTGATAAGTTATATCGACATCCATGTCTTGGGTTTTGTTTCCAGTAATGTTATAGTAAGATGTGGATGGCCGAAAGGGTGTTGAAGGGAGTGATGGGTTGGAAAAATAAACTAGTGGCTACCCTCGGGTATATGAACAAATTACTATCCAAAAAAGGTAAATCCTAACTCTAATTTCGAAAGTTAATTGAAGGTCCCCTGGCCTTCGGGGGACCACCCACTCGGGGTGGCAGCCAGATCTCAACCTGAAGTGACAGGTAAGTTTTAATCAAAACCTGACGTTACTTTTCAATATATTCTCAAAACCACGACGGTGCTCAGAAAGTGGTGAAATACCAGCACCACATACTTATTACCCTTAGTTTGTTCAATTTGGTCATGCTTAGTTTACTCAAGTTGATCAATTGAGTGAGGAGTCACAATGAATACAAAGGTGCAATGTGAGCTATAACATCTGTGGCGCGCTGAGGGGTAAGCAAGAAAAAATGCTTATGATACTACAATAATTACCATGAATGATTTAGTAAATCTAATATACTATAGGAGTAGCCGTGTGTCTGTCTGTCTGTCTGTCTGTCTGTCTGTCTGTCTGCCTGTCTGTTTTGGGTAGCCGAAACTGTAAATTCAATATTGATGAGAGTAGGCTCAACAAATCGCAAATAAATCGTAGGTGGTAAGCGGCTTGGTCCCATGTCGATTGAATAATTTTGAAGGGGGGTTTTGGGTTAAAAACACTTCTAGGAGTATTAGAATACAGGAAATACTCTGCGGTAACGTCTTGCCTCATTCCACAAACTCAGTAGACTATTGGACTTACCGTTTGTGTGCGTGTGAGTGTGTGTGTGTTTGAATCACACGGAACACAAAGGGTTTGAATCACACGGAACGTGGTCTACCCCGAGGCACTTTGACCAGTGACCAACGACAGCAACAATACGATTGGAGTTTGCAATCACATGTGTAATATCAATTATACTACTACTACAAACATTAATACATGGGTCCGAAGGGCCCACAATAACTTGTCTAATATACTATAGGAGTAGCCGTGTGTCTGTCTGTATGTCTGTCTGTTTTGCGTAGCCGAAACTGTAAATTCAATTTTGATGCGAGTAGGCTAAAAAAATCGCAAATAAATCGTAGGTGGTAAGCGGCTTGGTCCGATGTCGATTGAATTATTTTGAAAGGGGGTTTTGGGCTAAAGGAGTATTATATTACAGGAAAAACTCTGCGGTAACGTCTTGCCGCATTCCACAAACTCAGTAGACTCATGGACTTAACGTTTGTGTGTGTGTGTGAGTGTATGTGTATGTATGTGTGTGTGTGTGTGTGTGTGTGTGTGTGTGTGTGTGTGTGTGTGTGTGTGTGTGTGTGTGCATACATGTGTCTGTGTGTGTGTGTGTGCTTGGGGTCGATAATCTAACATACACCACGCAGTGCACGCACGGCCAACTCCACGTCAGCCGGTCAAGGGTTGGAATCACACGAAACGTGGTCTACCCCGAGGCACTTTGACCAGTGACCAACGACAGCAACAACACAATTGGAGTTTGCAATCACATGTTGTCTAATATATACTACTACTACAAACATCAATACATGGGTCCAAAGGCCCACAAGCACTTGTATATAACTAATTTACTACATTACAAAGTATATTTCCGTTTTTTGCACTTTTTGCAGTGGAAATATCACGTAATTGGCTTGGTGATTTGCGGAATTGCGTTTTCGGAAAAGCAAATTTCAAGAAACTTGCGGACTTGTGGTTGCAGATACTAAAAGTTAGGCCAGGGTATGCAGAAGTGCGTTTGCGAAAGTGGATTTTCGTTTGCAGTGCCCACCTTTGTCACACACACGCAAACACACACACACACACAAACACACACATACACAAATATATATATACTAGCCGCAAAGCCGCCCTCCGGGCGGCCTTTTTCGCTAGCTCCTGCGGAGGGCTATTGGTGGGCCTTCGGCCCACCAAACACAGACTCTCCAGATAGCCCCTTCTAACTTTCCTGAAATCATGGATGTAGAAATGTATGTATTAACGCCAACCCATTCACATCATAGCCCCTTCTAACTTTCCTGAAAGCAAAGCCGCCCTTCGGGCGGACTTTTTGGCTAGCTCCTGCGGAGGGCTATTGGTGGGCCTACGGGCCACCAAACACAGACTCTCCAGATAGACCCATTACCCACCACCTCGGCCCACCAAACACAGACTCTCCAGATAGCCCCTTCTTACTTTCCTGAAATGTATGTATTCCCCCCACCCATTCACTCACCCATTACCCATCACCCCCCATCCATTCACTCACCCATTACCCATCACCACACACCCATTCACTCACCCATTACCCATCACCACACACCCATTCACTCACCCATTACCCATCAAACCCCACCTATTCTCTCACCCATCACCCCCCACCCATTTACTCACCCATCACCCCACACCCATTACCCATCACCCCACCCATTCACTCACCTATTACCCATCACCCTACATCAAGGTTTCCTCAATTCTCGCAACCCACTTTTTTTTCTTCACAGTTCTCGCTAATAGGCTGCTAAAAAAAGAAAAAAAGAAAAGATCGGATCATCCTATAAGTGGGCTTAAAACCTTCTCCTGGTCAACCTGATTCCAAAACTGTGACATATGATGGGATTCCGCCACAGGGGGCGGCACCTATCGCGGACAGACAGACAGACACACACACACACACACACACACACACACACACACACACACACACAACACACACACACACCACACACACACACACACACCACACACACACACACACACACACACACACACACACACACACACACACACACACACACACACACACACACACACACACACACACACACACACACACACACACACACACTTTCGCTTATATTATATATTATATATATATATATATATATATATATATATATATATAATATATATATATATATATATATATAATATATATATATATAATATATATTATATTATATATATATATATTATATATATATATATATATATAATTATAATAAATATATATTAGGTGCCAATAAAAAACGAAAGTTGGATTTTTTGAACGGCTCTTAGTGGAATACTGTGGGGTGGTGAGAAAAACAACGTGTGTAAAATTTGAGCGCGATCGAAGTATATTTAAAGGTGGCGCAAGTCGATGATTGTTCCCCCTATAGACTCGATGGGACTACAAGGAAGGACATCGTCTCTGGGGTGTTTGTTGGCAATATTGAAGCCTTTTGAGACCTCCCCTTCCTCCAGCTGGGCTGCTGGTCCCCTCGCTCTTCAAAGCGACGTATTAGCCCCTCTAGGGGCGGGGGGTATCATGGTTGCCCAAGCCACTCATTGTCTTCCGCTTGGCCGGGAAGGGAAGCCTTCGATGTTCCTGGCTGTTGTAGACGGTGCCTCTCGACGACCTGCAAGAGGAATGGCGCTGATCCTCGTTCTTCGTCAGGCTGAGGTTGAAGGACTGGAACAGCGCCACTCCTCACTCCGCCGTGTCGTTGGTGACGTGTAGGCTTCGCGACGCGCCGAGGACGCCGCGACGAACCCCGTGCACTCGGCCACTCCTCCGGCTCCTTCGAGAGGAACGCCTCTCCGCTCCAACGGCGTCGAGGAGGGCGCCGGACGCCTGGCTTCCGAACGACGCTAGCGTGGACGAGGCGAGGCGGGCGTCGGAGACGGTGATGCGCTTCGGCGGTTCCTCGGATCCTTTTTCCGGATCGCTTCCGCCAGCGCCTTCTTCTCGGCGGTTGGCAAGCGGTGGTCGAAGAGAGCCATGGCGACCAGTGGCTCGCTCAGTACCAGAAGTGTCGGGAGAAGGTCTTCACGCACGCCTTGCCGATCTCAGCGTCGTGGAAGTCGCGGAGGTCGGCGGCCAGTTTCAAGTCATTCGCCGGCGCGAAGGCGGCCACGGGCGCCTCGAACAGCGGGTCACGTAGACCTCAGCGACGAAGAAGGTGAACCGGCGGAGGCTGGACAGCTCGCGCGGCGAGCAGAGCTCCCCAGTTGGGCGGCGAACAGCGTAATCTTCGCCGCGTAGATGGCACGCGCCATCCAGCGCGCGCGGTGCATGGCGCCCGGTCGCCGGAACTTCACCTTCGGGACCTCGCCTTCGCCACCCAGCAGGACGATGAAGAGCTCCAGCATCTCCTTGTAGTCGTCCCGCGGGTGGCTGGTGTTGAACAGCGCGGCCCACTCCTGCAGAAGTGTGTCCTGCTTGTTCAGGAGGGTGGGCGGCAGCTCGTCGGGCGTTGGCGGATCCGGCTGGCTCTGGTCGATGAAAGCCCACCATTCCTTGAATCGGTTGAAGACGCCGATGTCAGGACCCGACGACGGCCCCATGCAGATAGAGAACGCCTTCTCCAGCACCAGCTCGTGTACATGGTGCCGGCAGGCGAGGCTTAGCATACGCCGACCAAGCTTCTGCTCCAGCAGGGTGCAGGCACCGGCGAGGGCTCCAGTATTGGCGGCGGTCGTATCGAACGCCATAGCCACCACACGCTCTGCGAGCCCCCAGTCGTCGAGCGCTTCAGCCACGGCGCTCGCCATCGCCTCTCCAGTCCCACTTGCCAGCTTGGGAACGCCGATGAGCTTCTCAACGCCGTCGCCGGAGACGAGGATAGCCAGCCGATCCACCCGCGTACCGTCGCAATCCGACAGGATCTTCCCGTCCCAGTGAACGGTAAGAGGCGTGTCAGGGACGAATGTTGTCTTGACTTCCGCGGCCAGCTGGGACCGGTAGCCGGCGCGAGCCTGCCGGATGCTCTCGGCATTCAGGATCAGCTCCTGAGGATTGTGGTCGAGGCTACTGGCGGTCGCCGCGACGATGCGGAGCGCTTTGCGGTCGCTCACGCCGGTCCGGTCGAGGGCGCTCGCTAACTCCTGGGAGAGCACGACTGTGACCCCCGCGGTCATCGCTTCGGAGGGCTTGCACCGGTCGGCTCAGCGGTAGCAGCCGCCCCGCCGCGTGCCGGACTGGACTCAAACCGAGGATGAGGATGAGGAGGAGGAGGACGCGAGCACCGCGCGTTCGTCCAGCTGCGACGTCGAGGCTTCTCGTGATCGCTTCTCTGCCGCCACTGTCATCTCCCATCGCTGAACTCGGCGCTCTAGCACCCTGTCAGCTCCCTGCATGATCCCTCGGCGACCCTTCTTGCGTTGCGCCGCTAGGAACTCGCGATCAGCCGGGATCGTCATCAGGGTCATCGCGTCGGCGTGGGCGACGTCGAAGAGGTCGCAGAGGGCCTCTGAATGTCTTCCTCCTTCGTCTTGTTCGTCGCGCTTCCCTTGCTCTTCACGAGCGCCTTCCAGTCCTTGAACAAGACCTCCACCTGCGAACGGCGGTTTTTGCCGTCATCGTTGGGATCCTCGCGGTCTCCCAGAACCTTAGCACCTCTTGGACAATGGCCTCGGCGCTGGTGGCGACGGTATTCTTTCCACGTTGTGGAAGTAGAAAGACCGCTTGAGCACGTCGCCACGAGAGGGGAGTTTGGCTCCGAGGATGGGGTCGGGTTTGGCTGTCCCACCAGCCAACAGTCGTTAGCTGCACGTGAATGAGCCATTCTGAAAAAGAAATGGGTGATTTAGAACCCTAGCCTTTCAGACTTGGTACAGTATAATCACATAGTACACATAGTACAGGCTTCAGTTCACTTGCGCCACCTCTAAATATAAAACCGATTCGCTTCAAATTTTGCATGAGAGGTTTCTCATTACTGACCACAGTATCCCACCAAGGGCCGTTCAAAAATATCAAAATTTAAATTTACCATATGCGTTATTGGCACCTAATATATATATATAATATATATATATATATATATATATATATATAATATATATATATAATCTTATATATATTATAAATATATATATATATATTAGTAATAAATAAAATAAAGAATAAATAAAATAAATTAAAAAACACACAAAATGACCTCGTAAAAAATGAAAAATGAAACATACCGTTGAATTGGGAAAACTAAAACAGTGGGGCTGAAAGTGAGTGATTTACACTCGATAGTAATTTCGCTCTAAGCGTTGTCTGGTGGGCCTGAGGGACGCGAGGGGTGGACCTGTGGCAGCCAATTAGCGGTGAGTCGTGAGTTATTTTATTAACAAATACACACAGCCAGAGGGGAATAATTAAGCCGAAGGAAAAAATGTTTAATACAAATTAGCAAGGTCGTTGATGGTGGAGTGGTGGGGCTTGGAGGATAGTGGGTATGGGGGGTGTTGGGTGGAGAAAGTAGATGATGAGGAGAATGGGGTGATGATGGGGAAATGTGATAGAGTGAGGTGGCGGAGGAACTGTGGACTAAATGAGGGGTTGAAGGAGATCTGTTTCTCTACACTCCCTCATCCCTCCTGTGTACTACCTACGAGTGATGATGAAAATGCTCTGATCCTGAAATTCTTTTACAGATAAAGTTTACTACATAAGCCTTACGTAATGTGTAAATTAGTAGTTTTCAGCTGTAGTGAATATTGTAGTATTGTGGGGGCAGCTGTTAGTAGGCTTTGTTACAGACAGTGTCATGATATAAGCATTGATGCCATGATTCATTACATATGAAAAAGTAGTTTCCTGATGTCTGCTTTCATGTGTCAATGTATACTCATACTCATATTTCTTTCATCTCGCTGGAAAGAAACTAGGCTGCAGTGGAGGTCATGTCGTGGCAAGAAGTTGGTTACAAACGATTGTAGGTCTGACCCGCAATTGACATTGAGAAAGAAGAAAATAAAGAAAAAATGATGATCACGGCACAAATGGGAATGGATCGGGGATCTATTGCGTACGTGTGTTTGAATATGAATAATGACTCTGTTTGTTGGATGGACAGAATACTGGTTCTCGAAATGAAGGGACACTTCATCCTTTACGAGTATTTGTGTATCGGTTTACGTGTGGAGCGCCAACTCCGTGGGAAGCTCAAGGATGATTAGCTTAAGTTGGCCACACAAGATAATCACACGACCAGAGCATAAAACCGACTGGTACAGCATCTTTGGAAAGTGGAGGCATGAATATTTAAAAATTTTTGGGAAAACAAAACGACAATCTGACAACATTTTTTAAAAAAATAATAAAAATTTTTCAATTTAAAATTGGTGGGCCCCCCCAAAGGTTTGGGGAAATGTTTTTGGGGGAAAAAAGGGTTAGGGGGAGGAAATTTTGTTTTTTTAAAGGGCCCCCACAACTGGGTTCCCCTGGAGACGTGAAAGGGTTTACCCTCTTGAATTATGTTTATATTAAAAATAGGGGTTTTGGAAAACCCCAAAAGCAAAGGGGGTGGGCCGCGGGGAACAAACATTTAATTTGTTAAACCCTTTTTTCCCTCGTCCCCTCCCTGGCTTTTTTCCAAAGTAGGAAAAAAACGATTATTTAACCAAAGCCGTTCCCTTTTTTTTCGATTTTTTGGTTTTTGGTTTCTTTTGGCCCGCCCAGAATTTTTCCCCCGGCTTTACTCGTCCAACCCGGTTTTTACCAACTTACATAAAAAATCCCCATACCAACATGTCTACAACATTTGGGGAAACACTCCCCCCCTCACAACTTGTTGGCCCTACTTATTTTTGTATTATGTGTTTCCCAAACAAAGTTTTTTTGCCAAGGGGGTTTGGGCCCACCAATTAAAATTAAATCTAGTCCAGTGAACAACAAAGATTGGGCTTTTCAAAATTTTTAAACGTGAAAAGGTGGGAAAATACCTTGGGGGGAATACCGGTTTTTAAAAATGAAGGGGTTTAAAAAGAGGGAAAAACCACCCGAGCAATTTTTTCATATGATTTCCCCCAGTTTAAAAACTTGATAAGTTTTTATCGAAACATTAAACCAGGGCTTGGGTTTATTTTTCCAGTAAATGTTAAAAGTAAAAATGTTTGGATGGGGGCCCAAAGGGGGGTTGGGGAAAAAAATAAAATGAGGGGTTGGGGAAAAAATTAAATAAATGGCTTACCCTCGGGAAAAATGAAAAAAAATTTTCTATCCAAAAAAGGTAAATCCTAACTCTAAATTTTGAAAGTTAATTGAAGGTCCCCCCCCCTTTGGGGGACCCCCACTCGGGGTTTGGCAGCCACATCTCAACCTGAAAAATGGGGAAAGGGAATTTTAATCCCAAAAACCTGACGTTAAATTTTTCAAATTATTTCACCAAAAAACCCCCCGGGCGGTGCCTTTAAGAAAAGGAGGTGTGAAATACCAGCCACCAAAATTACCCTTTTTTAAACCCCTTAGTTTGTTCAATTTGGTCATGTTTTGTTTTACTTTAAGGGGAACAAATTGGAAAAAGGGGGATCCCCAATGAATAAAAAAGGGTGCAATTTTTGAGCTATAAAATCTGGGGGAGGCCCGGGGGGGGGTAAGCAAGAAAAAAATGCCCTTTTGATTAAATTTCAATTTAATTTTCCAAAGAATGATTTTGTAAAACTTTTAAAAAATATATTTAGGAAATAGCCGTGTTTGTGTACTTTTGTCGGCCTGTCTGTCTGGGCTGTCTGCTGCCTGGTTTTTTTGGTAAACCCAAACGTAAAATTCCCAATTTTATGAGAAGTAGGGCTCAAAAAATTTGCAAAAAATCGTGGTGGTAAGCGGTTTGGTTCCCCTGTCGATTTTTAATAAAATTTTGAAAGGGGGGGGGTTTTGGGGTTAAAAAAAAAACAACTTTTTAGGGGGTTTTTAGAATTAAAAAGGAAAATACCCCCCTGGGTAACCGTCCTTTTTCCCCCATTCCACAAAAAATCAATGACAAATTTGGGCTTACCTTTTGTGTGCGTGTGAGTGTTGTTTTGTGTTTGAATTCCCCACGGAAACAAAAGGGTTTGAATCAACGGAACGTGGGTTTCCCCCGGGGGGCACTTTGACCGGGGACCAACGCCGGGAACAATCCCTTGGAGTTTGCAACACCTGGTAATTATCAATTTTACTACACTACAAAAAAATTGGAAATTTCGAGGGGCCGGAAAAGGGCCCACCCCAAAACTTTCTAAATAATCTATTTGGAAAGTAACCGGGTGTCCCGCTGTTTTTGGGCTGCTGTTTTGCGTAGCCGAAACCCGTAAATTCAATTTTTGATTTCGAAAGGCTTAAAAAAAATCGCAAATTAAATTTGGGAGGTGGGAAAAACGGCTTGGTCCGAAAAGCCCATTTTAATTTTTTTGAAAAAGGGGGGGTTTGGGCTAAAAGGAAATATTATAATTACCCGGAAAAAAACTTTCGGTAACGTCTTGGCCCCCATTTTCCCCCCGGAACTCAAAAGACCATGGGAAATTAACGGGTTTTTTTAGTGTAAGTGTAAAAAAGGGGGAGGGGGGTTGTGTTGTTGTGTTGTGTTGGGGTGTTTGTTTTTAGTGTGATGTTTGTCGTGTGTTGTTGGGGGTGTGTTGTGGGTGTGGGGGAAATTTTGTGTTGTTTGTTTTGGTGTGGGTTGGGGTTTTTGGGGTGTGGGGTCTTTAAAAGTGGGTTTTTCAGTTGTTGGTTTTGGGGGCTTTTTTGGGGTTTTTTGTTAACGATTTAAACCCTTTTAACCCTACACCACGCAGTGGGACGCACGGCCAACTTCCACGTCAGCCGGGGGCAAGGGTTGGAATCACAGAAACATGGGTTTTACCCCGAGGCTTTTGAAACCAAATTAGTGACAACCCAACCCCGCCAAAAAACCAAAAATTGGAGTTTGTGCAATTACCAAAATGTTTTTCTAATAATTTTAAAAATTTCTACTACAAACAAATTTCCCTACATGGGTCCAAAGGGGGCCCACAAGCAAATTGTTTTTATAAAATTTTTAAAACTACAATTGAAAAAGTATTTTTTCCGTTTTTTTGCCCCATTTTGCCCGGGGGGCAAAAATCAGGGAATTGGGCCCCCGGTGATTTGGGAATTGCGGTGTTGGAAAAAGCAAAATTTTTAAAGGGAAAATTGCGGACTTTTGGTTAAAAGCAGGGTATTTAAAAGGGAAGGGAGGGTATGAAAAATTGGGGTTTTTTGCCCCCAAAAGTTTGGGTTTTCGTTTTTGCAGTTTCCCCCCTTTGGGAACAAAAAACACAAAACCAAAACCCCACACACACACAAAACACACAATAAAAAATAAATAATATAATAACGCCGGGAAAGGCCCCCCTCCGGGCGCCTTTTGGTGTTCCGGGGTAGGGGGCCTTCGGAAGGGTTTTGGTGGGCCCCCTTTGGGGCCCCCCCCAACCACAGACTCTCCAGTAGCCCCCTTTTAACTTTTTCCCGAAAACCTGGAATTTTAAAAAAAATGTTTTGATAACGCCAAAAACCCCTTTTAAAACATAGCCCCTTTTAACTTTTCCCGAAAGCAAAAACCGCCCCCCGGGCGGACTTTTTTTGGCCCAGCTCGCTGGGAGGGCAATTTGGGGGGGCCTACCGGGCCCCCAAAACACCCGGGCTTTTCCAAGGTAGACCCATTACCCACCACCTCGGCCCCCCCCAAAAACAGGCTCTCCGGCAACCCCTTTGAAATTTCCTGAAATGTAAAGTATTCCCCCCCCACCCATTAACCCCCCCCCTTACCCCTACCCCCCCCTCCATTACCATTTTCCAAACCAAAACCCCCACCACACTTTTTCCCCCCAATTAAACCCCCACCCCCGACCCCAAATTACTCCCCATTACCCATTTTAAACCCCACCATTTTTTTCAACCCCTACCCCCCCCCCATTTAATCACCCATCACCCCACACCCATTTCCCATCACCCCACCCCTTCACTCACCTATTTCCCCTACCCACATCAAAAGGGTTTCCCCAATTCTTTGCAACCCACTTTTTTTTCTTTACAGTTTTTCGCTAAAGGCTGCTAAAAAAAAAAAAAAAAAAAAAAAAGGGTCGGATATCCCTTTAAATGGGCTTAAAAACCCTTTTCCCGGGGCAAAAATTTAAATTTCCCAAAATGTTTACATATATGGGATGCCCCAGGGGGGCAAATTTTTCCGCTGGACCCAACGGAACAGGACCCCAGAAAACACACCCCACACACAAAACACACAACCCCACACCCCCTAAAAACACAAACCCCCAAAACACACCCCAAAACAAAAACCACACAACAAACCACACACACCACACACACCACAAACAAAACACCCCAACAAAAACCAACCCCACACACACCAAAAACCCCACACACACACACACACACCACCCCAAAACACCATTCCCCACCACACACCCCCCCAAAAACAACAAAAACCAAAAAAAAATTTTGTTTTTTTAAAAAATTATTAAAATATATATATATATATATATAATATAATATAAAATTTTTTTTTAAATTTTATATATATATATATTTTATAATATAATTTTATATATAAAATAATTTTTATATATATATTAGGGTGCCAATAAAAAAGAAAGTTGGATTTTTTTAACGGCTCTTGTGGAATACTGTGGGTGGTGAAAAACAAACCCTGTGTAAAATTTGGAGCGCGATTTGAAGTAATTTTTAAAAGGGGGGCCCCAAATCATTTTATTTTTTCCCCCTTATTTGACTCCGATGGGGACTACAAGGAAAAGGGCATCGTCCCCTTTTGGGGTGTTTGTTGGCCCAAATTTTAAAACCTTTTGGACCTCCCCTTTTCCCCCAAGGGGGGCTGCTGGTCCCCCTCGCTCTTCAAAGCGGGTCATTAGCCCTTTAGGGGCGGGGAGGGGCGGTTTTTCATGGTTTTGCCCCAAAACCCAATTTATTGTCTTCCGCCCTTTGGGCCCGGGGAAGGGAAGCCTTCGAGTTCCCGGCTGTTGTGACGGGGGCCTCTCGAACGACCCGCAAAAAAGGGGAAATTTGGGGTGTTTTTCGTTCTTCGTCAGGGGGAGGGGGTTTAAGGAAATGGAACAGCGCCCCCTCCTCACTCCGCCGTGTCGTTTGGGGAACCCTGTAGGCTTTGCGACGGCCGAGGGCGCCGCGACGAAAACCCCTGCACTCGGCCACTCCTCCGGCCCCCTTGAGGGGAAAACGCCCTCTCCGCTCCAACGGCGGTTTTGAGGAGGGGCCCCCGGACGGCCCCTTTGGGTTCCGAACGACCTTTGCGTGGGGCCGGGGGCGAAGGGGGGGCGGCGGAAAACGGGTGGAAACGCTTTGGCGGTTTTCGGATCCTTTTTTTTCCCGGGTTTGCCCTTTCCCCCAAACCCTTTCCGGGGTTGGCAAGGGGGGGTCGGGAGAAGAGGGGCCATGGCGACCAGGGGCTCGCTCCAGGGTCCAGAATGTTTTGGGGGAAAGTCTTCAGCCACCCTTTTGGGCCCATTCCTCAGCCCCTCGTGGGGAAATCGCGGAGGGGCGGCCAAGTTTTTTAAGTCATTTTGCCGGCGCGAAGGCGGCCACGGGCCCCTCCCAACCAAACGGGTCACTTAGACCTCAGCGACGAAGAAGGGGGGAACCGGCGGGGGGCCCGGAAAAGCTTTTGCGGGAGAGGGGAAAAGCTCCCCCAGTTTTGGGGGGGCGAACCAAACCTAAATTTCCGGCCCCCCCCGGGGAGAAGGCAACCCCGCCACTTTCCAGCCGGGGGCGCCGGGGGGCAGGCGCCCCCGGGATTTCCGGGAAAATTCCCAACCATTTCCTGGGCCCCGCCTTTCCGGCCCCCCAGCAGGACGATGGGAAAAGGGGTCCAAACAACCCCCCCTTGGGTTGTCCTTCTCCCCCCGGGTTTTGGGGGGGGGTTGAAAAAGCGCGGCCCAACCTCCTGGGCCCGAAGAAATGGTCCTGCCCTTTTTCAGGAGGGTTGCGGCGGGGCCCAAAACTCGTCCCCGGGCGTTTTGGGGGGGAAATTTCCCCGGGGGGCTCTTTGGTCGATTTTGAAAGCCCACCCTTTCCTTTAATTTTTTGGCTTTGAAAACGCCGATTTTTGGGCAGGACCCGACCCCCACCCGGGGGCCCCCTGCAGATAGGAGAAAAGCCTTCCCCAAACACCAGCTCCCCTTTTTACATGGGGCCCGGGAGGCCCAAGGGGGTTCGGGATTTCGCCGGCCCAAACTTCTGGTCCACAGGGGTTGGGAGGGGACCGGCGAGGGCTTTCCCGTTAAAAAGGCGGGGCGGTTGTATCGAACGCCATAGCCACCCCCCACGCTCTGCGAAGCCCCCAAGGCCTCGAGCGGCTTCCAGCCCACGGCGCCCATCGCCTTTTTCCCCAAAACCCACTTCCAGCTTGGGAAACGCCCGGGTTTACTTCTCAAAAACCCGTTCCCCCGAGACGAGGGGGTTAAAGGGGCCCCCGCCGATCCACCCCCCTTACCGTTTGCAATCCGGCAGGAAAATTCCCCGTCCCCCGTGAACCCGGGAAAAGGGTGGGCAGGGGGGGAATGTTGTCTTGACTTTCCGGGGGCCAGTGGGGACCCGGGAGCCGGCGGAGCCTGCCGGAAAAGCTTCTTCGGCATTAGGGGTTTAGCTCCTAAAGGGTTTTGGTCGAAGGCCCCCTGGCGGGTCGCCGCGCCCACCCGGAAACGGGCGCTTTGCGGGGTTTACTTTACGCCGGGCCCGGCCGGGGCGAGGGGGGCTTTGCTAACTTTCCCGGGAGGGGGGGGCACGACCCGTGAAACCCCCGGGGGTCTCCTTCCGGGGGGCTTGCCCCCCGGGCGGCTCAGCGGGGGAGCAGCCGCCCCGCCGCGTGCGGACCCGGAATAAACCGGGGGATGAGGATGAGGGGAGGAGGAGGGGGGGAGCAAGGGAAACCCCGCCCTTCGTCCCGCTTTCGACCCTCGAGGCTTCTCCCTGATTCCCCTTTTTTCTGCCCGACCTGGGCCAAACTCCCCCTTGTGAACTCCCCGGCGGGTCTTTGAACCCCGTCAGCCCCCCTGCATGATCCCTGGGGACCAATTCTTGGCCCCTTGCGCCTCTTTGGGAAATCGCGATCAGCCGGGATCCCTAAGGGGAAACCTAGCCCGGCCATTGGGGTGCCGGGGGGCCCACTTCGAAAGGCCCAAGGGGAGGGTGTCCTCTTGGGAAAGTCTTCCCCCCTTTCGTTTGTTTTTGTCCCCGGGTTCCCTTGCTCTTCATCCCCGCGCCCCCTTTCCCGCCTTTTAAAAAAAGACCCCCCCTTCCGAAAGGCCGGTTTTTTTTTTTCCCGTCACGGTTGGGTTCCCTCACGCGGGTCTCCAAAAACCTTTAAACACCCCATTTGGGCCAAAAGGCCCTGGCGGGTTTGGGGGCGGGCGGTTAAATTTATTTTCCACATTTTGGGGGGGAAGTAGAAAGAAAAACCGCTTGGAGAAAGTCGCCACGAAGGGGGAGAGGGGGGGAGGGTTTGGGTCCGAGGAGGGGTTTGGGGTTTTGGCGGGCCCAAACCCGCCAAAAAGTCGGGAAGGCTGCAACCCTTTGGAATGGGGCCATTTTTTGAAAAAGAAATGGGGGAATTTTAAAAAACCCCAGGCCCTTTCAGAATTTTTTAAAGGTATTTAAACACATAGTACACATATTTCAGGTTTTATTCACCTTTCGCCCCCCCTTCTAAATATAAAACCGATTCGCTTTAAAATTTTTGCAAACGAGAGGTTTTCTAAATTTTCACAGTACCACCAAGGGCCGTTAAAAATATCAAAATTTAAAAATTTTCCCTATGCGGTTTTTTTTTTGGTAATTATTTAAAATATATATATATATTAAATAAAATTAATATATATATATATATAAATATATATATAATAATATATATATATATATAATAAAATATAATATTATATAATATATATATAAAAAATAAAGAATAAATTTTAAAAAATTTAAAAAAAAAAAATGAAATTTAAAAAAAATGAAAAAAAAGGGAAGAAAAAAATGAAAAATGGAAAAAAATACCGTTGAAATTTTGGGAAAAAAATAAAAAAAAGTGGGGGTGGAAAAAATGATTGATTTACAAATTTTTGAAGTTTAAATTTCGCCCCTAAGCGTTTTCTTTGGGGGGCCTTTTAGGGGACGCGGAAGGGGTGGGGACCTGTGGCAGCAATTAGCGGTTTAGTCGGAAGGGTTTTTTTGTAAAAAAATAACACAGCCAGAGGGGGGGAAAAAATTTAAGCCCAAGGAAAAAAAAAAGGGTTTTTTTAAAACAAATTAGCAAGGTCGGTTTATGGGTTTGGGGGAAAAAGGGGGTGGGGCTTGGAGGATAGTGGGTTGGGGGGTTTTGGGAAGGGGGTGTTTGGGTTTTAAAAGGAAATTTTAGATGGGGGGAAAAGGGTTTTTGAAAGGGGGGGCAGGGAATACGGGGGTAATATGATTTTTTTTTTGTTTTTTTTTTTTTTTGGTTTTGGCCGGGCCCCCGGGGGAAATTTTTGTTTTGGGAAAAAATTTTTAAAAAAAAGGTTTGGGGAAAGGGAAATTTGTTTTCTCGTGAAATTTTATTTTTCCCTTTGTGGGGTTTTTTTTTACCAACAGTTTTGATGGGAAAAAGCCTTTGACCCCAAAATTTCCCCTTTTTCAAGAAAAAAAGTTTTCCCCAACTGCCCTTTAGGGAATTATTGTAAATTATTTTTTTCAGCTTAAAAAGGGAAATTTTAGTATTTTGGGGGGCATTTGTTGGGGGGCGACATCGGACAGAACATTTTATTTTAAAGCAAATTTACCTGGAAAAAAGGGAAAAATTTAAAGAAAAAAAGGAGTTCCCCTGATGTTGCTTTCAGGGTTGTCAATGTATACTCATATTCATATTTTTTTCTTATCTCGCTGGAAAAAAACTAGGCTCAGTGGAGGGTCATGTCGTGGCAAGAAGTCTGGTTACAAACGATTGTAGGTCTGGCCCGCAATTGACTTTGAGAAAGAAGAAAATAAAGAAAAAATGATGATCAGGCCACAAATGGGAATGGTCGGGGATCTATTGCGTACGTGGGGTTTTGAATATGAATAATGGACTCTGTTTGTTGGATGGACAGAATACTGGTTCTCGAAATGAAGGGACACTTCATCCTTTACGAGTATTTGTGTATCGGTTTACGTGTGGAGCGCCAAAACTCCGTGGGAAGCTCAAAGGATGATTAGCTTAAGTTGGCCCACAAAAAGATTAATCACACGACCAAAAGCTAATACCCTGACTGGTACATGCATCTTTGGAACGTTGGAGATGCATGAATATTCAAAAGTTCTGTGTTAAAACACTAACGCCCGTAGTATTGACTAACATTCTTTGGAAATAATATAATAACATTTTTATCAATTTAATTATATGTACAGCCAAGACAAAAGGTCGTGTGTCGAGATTTTGTCCGAATATGAAATGTTACTCGTGAAAACATTATGAAAACCCCTTAAAACGTTACATGCTCGTGGTTGGGCAAGCCTGAATCCTTAAGCTACTGTTCAGATAAGGGTTCAAAAGCTTCATATCGACCGCGATGAGATACAGTAATGGTTTAAAAAAAAAACCAAGGCTTTTTCAAAGTTCAATAAGAAATTTTCTGCGTTGAGGTTTCATATTCGATATGGAATGCGAAGTATACTCGGCACAGCAAATGATCGCGGATCATTTTTAATCTGTATACCTCTTCATCTTCAATAGTATATTTGGATAACAATTAGATTAAATTCCATTTTAATTTATTCAAAAATGAAAGAAAAATTGCCTCAAAATTTAGGAGTATATTTGGTATTAATAAGAAGGAATGAAGGACTCAAAAGCAGTACATAGGTCCTTAAAAGGGAAGGGGGGTACAGGGGTGAATCCAGGATGTTTTAAAGGGGGGGGGGGGGGCTTGTTGCGAAAGTGAGCCTCAACAGCTGAGAGGGTTTACAATAAGAACAAAATTGCAATGTGTTTCAGATGGGCCTTCACCGAACCCAGGTTAAGAACCACTGCTTTAAAAATATTATCAGCACTTTTTTTAACATTCCTGGTAATGAATCCTAAAACAATTACTTGTTAGGATACGAACTATTATGACGTATGAGCTGGTGAGATCGAAGCTCCTGTGGCAGGCTACCAACCGTTCGGATGACATACGGAGACAGCCCCGAAAGGTTAGACTTTCGTTAC
>JACEEZ010001197.1:130000-153239 GCA_016584305.1 Chionoecetes opilio | reverse complement strand
ATTTTGGGCCCAACCCGGGGGGAAGGGAAAGGAAAAGGAGGGGGAAGGGGAGGAGAAGGAGGAGGAAAAAGGGGGAGGAGGAGGGGAGGAGGAGGGGGAAAGGAAAGGAGGAGGAAGGAAAGGGAAAAGGGGAAAAAAAGGGAGGAAGGGGGAAAGGAGGAAGGGGGGAGGGGAGGAGGAAATTAATGGGATTACATAGGAAATAACAGACCCCAGGGCCCTATTGGTCCATACGGGGGGTATTGCTGAAACTACATACTACAAACTATAACTACATGTAAGAAAACATTTTAAAAATGATCCCATGTCCCTAAAAAATGGAACATGGAAATTTCGTAGTCGGGGAAAAAGAAGGGTAGAAATATACAACTAAAACTCCCACTACCCTACCACTACAACTAATCGATACGGGGGACTAGGTACGAAATCGCACTATCAATACCCATTTACTTTACAGTGCGCGTCAAGTCTGTTTTTAAATGTAGTTATTGTGCTGGCTCCGACATTCGACCTCCGAGGAGGAGGAGGAGGAGGAGGAGGAAGAGGAAGAGGAAGAGGAAGAGGAGAAGAAGAAGAAGAAGAACATCAACAACAACTAGAATTATAAGAAAAAGAAGAAGAAGAGTAGGAAGGTCTGAAGAATAAGAGGCAATGTCAAGGCAGTAACGGTGACAATGTAGTTTCACTTTATCGAAAATTGTCCAAAAAGAAGAAAATACTGCAAAGGGAGCGAGTCAAGAGGAGGAGGAAGAGGAAAAGAAACAGCAAGTACAGGAGAGGAGGAGGAATTCGTAAACAAGAGATGAAGAAAAAGGAAAACAAAAGGAAAAAAGTAGAAAGAAGAAGGAGAAGGATATTTAAGAACAGGAAATGAGAAGATAGAGGAAAGAATTAAGTCAAGAGAGAAAGACCTTAAGCTAATAACCACTTGACACTTTTTTCCCGGATTTTTTTCCGTCATGTGATGTAGGAAAATAAAAATCTGGGGCCGTGATTTGACGTTTTACGGCCCCTTTCCCGGATGGAAAGGGAGGGGGGGGTAGGGGGGGGGGGTATGAGGGGGGGGGGAGGGATGGGGGAGGGAGAGAAGGGGAGAGGGAGGGAAGGAGAGACGGGAGGGCAGAGTGGGTTAGTGGTTGGAAGTTTTGTTTTTTTTATTGTTTTATGTGTTTGTTGGTTTTGTGGGTGGTTTTTTTTTTCTTGTTCTCTTCCCTCTTTTTTTTTTTTTTTCTTTTTTTTCTTTTTTTTCCCCTTTTCTTTTTTTTTATTTTTCTTTTTTTTTTTTTTTTTTTCTTTTTCCCTTTTTTTTCCTCTCCCCCTCCCCCCTCTTCCTCTCTCCTCCCCCCTCTTCTCTCTCTCCCCCTCCTCCCCCTCTCTCTCCCCCTCCCCCCTTTTTTTTCCCCCCCTCTCCCTTCCTCTCCCTCTCCCCCTCCTCTCCCCCTCCCCTCTCTCTCTCTCTCCTCTCCTCTCTCTCCCCCCTCTCCCCCCTCTCTCTCTCTCTCTTCTCCCCCCTCTCTCTCTCTCTCTCTCCCCCCTTTTCCCCCTCTCTCTCCCCCCCTTCCCCCCCTCTCTCTCTCCTCTCCCCTCTCTCTCCCCCTTCCCTTCTCTCCTCTTCTTTTTGTCTCTGCCCGGGCCTGTCGTCTCGTCTCTTTTCCTCGTTGTCTCGTCTCGGTCTCTGTCTGTCTCTGTCTCGTCTCTGTCTGTATAATATATTTTAATATATTTATATATTATTATATATATTATATATATATAAAATATATATATATATTTTATTATATATTATAAATATATTTTTGGTTTTCTTGCTTTAGTTCATGTTTTCTGATTGTTTATTGTTGTATGTATACTTTTTTTTGCTGTATTTTAATCATCTGTATACAACCAGTTTTTGTTTTGAGGATAGCATACGCATTGAAAGACATGCTGAGCTAGTATGAGGAAAAAAAGTATGATAGCTAATTAATAGATAAATTTGTTGCTTGTTAATACATAGATGTGCTCGAATTTCCGCTGTAATTCGATAATTTCACTATGTTTAAGTAATTTAGAATAACGGTAAGAAAGAGAAAAATGATGACGGTAATATAACAATAATGACTATGTTCGTATCCGATATATTATAACCCGCGGATATATTAACACCAAAAAATATATATGATAACATATATTAAAAGATAGATGATTCATAACATCTTTTTGGCGGAAGAGAAAAAGCTGCTTTGATGGAATTTACTCGCGATTCGGGAATTATATTCTTAGAGTTTGACTATTTTGTCTTGCTCTCTAAAAAAACAAATATTGATGATAATGATGATAACGAATTTACTTGATTATCCATAAATTCCTTTCTGCATGAGGCGGTTTTCTTTCTCCATTTAACAATCTCTCTCTTTCTCTCTCTCACCTCTCCTCTCCCTCTCTCTCCTCTATCTCTCTCCCCTCTCTCGCCCTCCTCTTCCCTCTCTTCTCCTCTCCTCCCTCTCCTTCTCGTCTTTCCTTCCCCCTTCTTCTCTCTCTCCCCTTTCTTCTCTCTCTCCAATCTCCTCTCTCTTCTCTTATCTCCTGTCTCTCTCTCTCTCTCTTCCCCATCTCTCCTCATCTATCTCTCCTTCTCTCTCTCTTGCTCTCATTCTCTCTCTCTCTCTTCTCTCTCTCTCTATCTCTCTCTCTCTCTTCTTCTCTCTCTTCTCTTCTTCTCTTCTCTCTTTTATACTCTTCCCCTCTCTTCTCTCTCTCTTCTCTCCTCTCTCTCTCCCTCTCTCTTCCTCTCTCTCTCTCTGTTCTTTTCCTCTTCTCTCCTCTCTCTCTCTTGTCTCTCATGTTTCTTTGTCTCTATTCTCATCTCTCTTTCTCTCTCTCTCCTCTCTCTCTCTCTCCTCTTTCTCTCCCCTTTTTTTTCTCTCTGCTCTCTCCTCCTTCTCTCTCTCCCCTCTCTTCTCTCTCTCTCTCTCTCCTCTCTCTCCTCTCTCTCCTCTCCCCTTCTCTCTCTCTCTCTTCTTCTCTCTCTCTCTCTCTCTCCCCTTTTCCCCCCTTCTCCTCTCTCTCCCCCCTCTCTCTTCCTCCCCCCTTCCTCTCCCCTCTCTCTCTCTCTCTCTCTCTCCTTCTCCTCTTCTCTCTCTCTCCCTCATGCGCCCCTTCCCCTGATATTTAACACCCACGTCGCTTTATAGTCCCCCCCTGCAGCTATTTTCCCACTACCTCCTTCCCCCCCGAAACTGCCTACCTTGAACGCCGCCAAGCAACACGCCTCCGACACCCTATCTCCCCGCTGTCGATTAAAAACCCCGACGATGCCCCTTTTATTCCCCACCTTTTTTGTTTTCTTCTTCTCGTAGTGAGGACGAGCATGTTTTTTGAGCGGTTTCAGAGAGAGAGAGAGAGAGAGAGAGAGAGAGAGAGAGAGAGAGAGAGAGAGAGAGAGAGGAGAGAGAGAGAGAGAGAGAGAGAGAGAAGAGACGGAGGAGGAGAGAGAGAGAGAGAGAGAGAGAGAGAGAGAGAGAGAGAGAGACCATTATCGTAGTCAGTTTAAAGACATTTATAACAATAATTTCATGGAATATTGTCTTCGATTATACAAGTATGTATATATCTTTTTTTTTCTTCATGAGTGAAGCGTTCAACATTTGAAAATATTATTATGTAAATCTGCAATCGCATCACTCACTGTTCAGAAACTCGAAACAGTTGTCTTTATAACTACTTATCTATCCACCTTCAACTTTGTCTTTTCGCACGCACGCACGCACGCACGCACGCACGCACGCACGCACGCACGCACGCACGCACGCACGCACGCACGCACGCACGCACGCACACGCACGCACGCACGCACGCACGCACGCACGCACGCACGCACGCACGCACATTTATGTGGAGAAAAAGAGACTAAATAATAATTTAATAATTGATGTGACACAAGGAAAATATTTACAAAAAAATAACATTTCAATTAAACAAAGGAACAACGTTTTCCCCACAGAAATATAGACGCTTGGAACTGACTAGTAGAAGAGGAGATAGCGGGAATAAGTATGCCTCAATTTAAAGAAAAAAACTAGAAAAATAAAGGTATAGGGAGACAGGACCACACGAGTATACCTTAAACCACGTATATATGCTACAACTAGGAGGTAAAAATACGCATACACACACACGTTAAAGCTAAATCACGAAACAATATGTCAAACCAAACATATAACACTTCCCGCTTCCCGGAACTGCGTAGAACAAGGTCTGGAAAAAAAATGACGCGATGTGCAGATTTGTAAGAATTCGCTGTTGCGTGACCCGATGTTAATATTTGTCGCTCACACAAAGGGCAACCACGGAGTACCCAGTTGGAGGGAGACCACAGAGACTCACCCCCCTGGGCCCCTTCCTCCCTCCTTGCCCGGTGCAGGTAGCGGATCGTTATATCAAGGTCGCCCAGTGGAGGGGGAGGCCTTCAGAATGTCAAGGGTGAGTCGAGGAGGAGGAGGTGGAGAGGAGAGAATGAAAAGGTAGACCAGAGGGAAGGGAAACAAAGGTTAACGAAGAGAAGGAAGTTAAGGGTTGAAATAAAAGATAAGAGTAGAGGAGGGATAAATAACATAGTGTAATGTAGAATAAAAGGAATGGGAATAATGAACACAATAAAACATAAGTAGAAGAACAGAAGTGTGAACAGTATAATATAAACTGGATAGATAAAAGTTGGTGGACAGAAATGGAGAGAAAATGAGTGATTAAAGGAAAGAAATAAAGGAAGAGAGATTGGTTGAGAATTGCAAAGAGATGCAGACTCTCAATCAGTGGGCGAGAGAGAGAGAGAGAGAGAGTGACGAGAGGGGACGAAGAGAGAGAGAGAGAGAGAGAGACGAGAGAGAGAGAATGATGAGAGAGAGAGAGAGATGAGAGCGATGACGAGAGAGAGGAGAGAGAGAGAGAGGAGGAGAGAGAGGACGAGAGAGAGAGAGATGAGAGAGAAGAGAGAGAGAGAGAGAGAGAGAGAGACTTGCATACAGAGTGCATACTTAAAGAACTGGTTGAGTGAATGGAAGACCCACTGAGACACAGACATCAGTAGCCTAGAGACAGAAATAGAGGCACAAAAAATATATAGATAACACACACACACACACACACACACACACACACACACACACACACACACACACACATACACACACACACATATATATAGATATTCAAGCACAAACACTAAACAACAACCGAACTGAGGACAAATACAACACAAAAACAAGCATTTCAGACACAACAATAAAAAGAAACACTGACCAATTACATATAAACAACATCACACAAAAGAAGAAAAACACATCGTCCTTACACACCTAAGAGCCAAGTGTTTCATTAATTAAAGGTGTGCTCTTACCTGCCTTACCCGGGCGTAGATGGGACAGCGGTGGGTGGTCGGGTATCGAGTGGTGGCGGGCGGATATCAAGTCACCCTCCTTGCGGCTAACGGCTATCCAGGTTTGGGTATCCGATATTTATGGTTAGGGAGTGATAAATTTGACAAGATAAATGAACAGACTCAAGATATAGATGCGATGTAGGGTCAGATATCACAGCGCACAAGGTGGATATATTAAAACTTATTGGTGTGCCTAACGGATGTCGCGGGTCAGGTATGGATGTGTGTGAACCTCCGCCTAGATTGTGTGAAGTGTTAATTAAGGTAGACAGGTAGACTGACAAGCAGGTAGACAGGTAGACAGGTGGCTAACTAGGGTGATTGACGTTGAACTCCTCCCATTTGCTTCTTTTTTTGTTCTTTCTCTTCTTACGCATGAATATATCAGCTTTCCGCCATTCCTTTTGTGTCTGTCTCCTTCCTTCCTTCTTTCTTTCCTTCACTGCATTGGATAGACAGACAGGCAGACATACAGACAGATAGACAGACAGAGAGGGAGACCTTCAGACGTGCAAATGCCAAGGTGAAATTAAGAGTACATGGGTTGCACTTGACTATACTTCTCTCCCTTCCTCCCTTCCCTTCCACCCTTCCCTTCCTCTTCCACCTTCTTCTTTCCACTTCTCTTTCTCTTCCTTCTCCTCCCCCAAACACCCCTTTCATGTTAACTCTGTCCTACCCCAACCCCTCCTCCTCCTCCTCTTCACCTTCCTCCTTCGATTCTCTGTCCCTTCCACTGTTCTCTTCTCCTTTCTTTCCTTGTAGTTTCATTCCAAATAATTAAATTTTTTGCGTTTTTCCAATTTGACGGTCTAATAATTTATTTTTTTTATCTTGTTTTTCGACCCAGTTTTTTATCTTTTCGTGATTTTTTGGGATGTTTTTTGTTTTTTATGTTTTTTTTGTTTTTAGAATTTTTTTTGTTTCTTTCACTTTTGATAAAATTTTGTCTTTTTTTGGGGTCCCTCTCCCCTCTCTGTTTCTCTTCGCCATAAATTATTTTTTTATTACTTCGTGGTTTTCTCTTCTTTAATAGCTGCGTAAATTTTCCTATTTTATTCTAATCATAATTGATGGCTTCAAAGCAAAGAGAGAAAAGGTAAAAAGAATAAAATGATAATTAGAACCAGGAAAAAATTACACAAAAATGATAAAAAAAACACGAAAATTTTAGTAAACAAAAAACAAAAAAAACACACACACACACACACAAACACACACACCACACACAACACACAACAACACACACACAACAACAACACACACACACACCACACACACACACACACACACACACACACACACGCCATGGGGTTTTAAGTGGATAAGTGCCAGGAGCCAGATAAAAAAAAACTACTTTAACACAGTACAAAAAAAAAATAATAGCGGTTAAGTTTTGGTACCCAACCCCCCCTTCCTTTTTTTCCCTTTTTTTTTTCTTCTTTTTTTCTTTCTTTTTTTCCCTATTCTTTCCCCCTTAAGGGTATTAACACCATTTTTCCCCTCTCCTCCCCTCTCCTCTATCTCTCTCTTCCCCTTTTTCTTTTTCCTCTCTCTCTCTCTTCTCTCTTCCCCCGTGGGTTTAAACTCTCCTTTTTCATAACACGTCCGGGAGGGGTCAAGGTCTGTTCCGGTTTTAATCCCCTCCTTCGACCCATTATTTTTTTTTCTCTCTTTTTCCTCTTTTTTTTTCCTTTATTATTCATTTTGGGTTTTCTTTTTTTTCCATAGAAGAAGAGAGAGGGAGAGAGAGAGAGAGAAGAGAGGAAAAGGGGAGAGAGAGAGAAGAGAAGAGAGAGGAGGGGGAAAAGGGGAAAAGAAGAAGGGAGAGAGGAGAAGAGAGGAGGGGGAAGAGAGAGAGAGGAAAAAAAAGAACAAATAGGGGAAGAGAACCAAAGAAAAGAGGGGGGGGGAGGGGAGGGAAGAAGATAAAAAGGGGGGGAAAATAAATTCACGGAGAAAACTAGGGGGAAACTCAAAAAGGAAATGACCCGGGGAAAAATAGAAAGAAAGGGTTTTTGGGAAAGAAGAAGGGGAAGGGGAAAAAAAATTGGGGGGGGACAAGGGGCGAAATTTTTGAAATTGCGACAAGGGCGGGCGCGCGGAAAAAACAAAACAAACAACCACAAACCCCCACCCCCCACACAACAAACAACAAACACACACACACCACACAAACACCAAAAACAAAACAACAACCACACACACACCCACACACCACACACAACCCCACAAACACACAACAAAACCCACACCACACACCACACGACCCCGTGGAACTGGTCAAGGTTTGCCTTTTTGATGCCCCGGGCAACCCCCCGTTTGGGGTATTTCAAAAAAATAAACCCCCAAAGAAAAATTTTTTTTTTTTTANGGGGGAGAAAAACCACCCCCTGGCCCCTTCCTCCCTCTGCCCGGTGCAGGTAGCGGATCGTTATATCAAGGTCGCCCAGTGGAGGGGGAGGCCTTCAGAATGTCAAGGGTGAGCGAGGAGAGGAGGTGAGAGGAGAATGAAAAGGTAGACCAGAGGGAAGGGAAACAAGGTAACGAAGAGAAGGAAGTAAGGTGAAATAAAAAAAGGGTAGAGGGGGTAAAAACTAGTGTAATGAAATAAAGGAAGGGAATAATGAAACACAATAAAACATAAGTAGAGAACAGAAGTGTGAACAGTATAATATAAAAGGAAGATAAAAGTTGGTGGACAGAAATGGAGAGAAAATGAGTGATTAAAGGAAAGAAATAAAGAAGAGAGATTGTTGAGAATGCAAAGAGATGCAGACTCCAATAGTGGGAAAAAAGAAAATCGGGGAGAGAAGAGAGAAGGGAGAGGAGAGAGAGAGAGGAGGTTTGAGAGAGAGAGAAGAGAATGAGGGGGCCGTGAGATAGAGAGAGAGCGAGAGGAGAGGAGAGGAGAGAGAGGAACAGAGAGAGGGAGGAGGATAAAGAGAGAGAGAAGAGGGGGGGAGAGAGAGGAGCAGAGAGAGAGAGAGATGAGAGAGACAAGGATGTGAGGAAGGAGAGAGAAAGATTTGCATACAGAGTGCATACTTAAAGAACAATGGTGGGAAAAAAAGACCCACTGAGACACAGACATCAGTAGCCTAGAGACAGAAATAGAGCACAAAAAATATATAGAAACAAAACACACAACACACACACACCACACACAACACACACACACACACACACACACACATACACACCACACATATATATAGATTTCAACACAAACACTAAAAAAACAACCGAATGAGGACAAATACAAACACAAAAACAAGCATTTCAGAACAACAATAAAAAAGAAACACTGACCCAATTACATATAAAAAAATAAAACAAAAGAAGAAAAACACATCGTCCTAACACCTAAGAGCCAAGTGTTTCATTAAATTTAAAAGGGTTTTTTGGTTTCTTACCTGCCTTACCCGGGCGTAGATGGGACAGCGGTGGGGTGGTCGGGTATCGAGTGGTTTTGGCGGGCGGATATCAAGTCACCCTCCTTGCGGCTAACGGCTATCCAGGTTTGGGTATCCGATATTTATGGTTGGGGAGTGATAAATTTGACAAGATAAATGAACAGACTCAAGATATAGATGCGATGTAGGGTCCAGATATCCAGCGCACAAGGTGGATATATTAAAACTTTTTGGGTTTGTGCCAAACGGATGTCGCGGGGTCAGGTATGGATGTGTGTGAACCCCCCGCCTAGATTGTGTGAAGTTTTAAATTTAAGGTAGACGGGTAGACTGACAAGCAGGTAGACAGGTAGACAGGTGGGTAACTAGGGTGATTGACGTTGAACTCCCCCCATTTGCTTCTTTTTTTTGTTCTTTCTCTTTTTAAACGCATGAATATTCGCTTTTCCGCCATTCTTTTTGTGTCTGTCTCCTTCCTTCCTTCTTTCTTTCCTTCACTGCATTGGATAGACAGACAGGCAGACATACAGACAGATAGACAGACAGAGAGGGAGACCTTCAGACGTGCAAATGCCAAGGTGAAATTAAGAGTACATGGGTTGCACTTGACTATACTTCTCTCCCTTCCTCCCTTCCCTTCCACCCTTCCCTTCCTCTTCCACCTTCTCTCTTCCACCTTCTCTTCTCTTCTTCCCTTCTCTCCCCCAAACCCCCCTTTCTGTTACCTCTGTCCTACCCCAACCCCTCCTCCTCCTCCTCTTCCCTTCCTCCTTCGATTCTCTGTCCCTTCCACTGTTTCTCTTCTCCTTTCTTTCCTTGTAGTTTCATTCCAAATAATTAAATTTTTTGCGTCTTTCCAATTTGACGGTCTAATAACTTTAATTTTTTTAGTCTCTGCTTTTCGACACAGTCATTTATCTTTTCGTTGATTGTTTGGATGTTCTTTGTTATCATTATGTATTTTTTGTTTTTATGAACTTTTTTGTTTCTTTCATCATTGATATATTTTGTCTTTATTTGCTTGCCTCTCCTCCTCTCCTGTTTCTCTTCGCCATAATATTATTCTTTTATTTATCATTCGTGGTTCTCTTCATTAATAGCTGCTGTAAACCTTTCCTTATTTCTATTCTAATCATAATTGATGGCTTCAAAGGCAGAAGAGAGAAAAGGTCAAGAATAATAATGATAATTAGATACCAGGAAAATTACACAATATGATAAAAAATCACGATAAACTTCAGTAAACAAACACAAGAAATAACACACACACACACACACACACACACACACACACACACACACACACACACACACACACACACACACACACACACACACACACACACACACACACACACACACACACACACACACACACACACACACTGCCATGGTGGTTAAGTGGATAAGTGTCCACGCGAGCCAGATAAAAAAAACATACATACACACACGTACACATAATAAAATTAATCAATAGCGGTTAAGTTGTGTACCCTAACCTTCCTTCCTTCCTTACTTCTTTCTTTCTTTCTTTCTTTCTTTCTTTCTTTCTTTCTTTCCCTCCCTCCATTCTTTCCCCTCTCATACTGGTTACTCTCAATCACTTCATTTCTTCCTCTCTCTCTCTCTCTCTCTCTCTCTCTCTCTCTCTCTCTCTCTCTCTCTCTCTCTCTCTCTCTCTCTCTCTCCCCTGTGGCCTTGAAATCTCTCCCTTTGCCATTAACACGTGCCTGGGAGGAGTCAAGGTCTGTTCCGTTTAGTCCTCTCCTTCCTGACCTTTATTATTTTTTTCTGCTCTCTTTCTCTCTCTTTTTTTCTCTTTTATCTATTCATTGGGATTTTCTTTTTTACTCCATAGAAGAGAGAGAGAGAGAGAGAGAGAGAGAGAGAGAGAGAGAGAGAGAGAGAGAGAGAGAGAGAGGAGAAGAGAGAGAGAGAGAGGAGAGAGAGAGAGAGAGAGTCGAAGAGAGAAGAGAGAGAGAGGAGAGAGATGAGAAGAGACGAGAGGATAAAATAACTTATATAAACGAAACTTATATATTCACGGAGAAGTCTATGTTAATTTCCTTTTCACATGATAATGACGAGGAGGGAGAAAGGAGGAGGAGGAGGAGGAAGAAGAGTAGTGGGAGAAGGAGGAGGAGGAGGTGGAATTGCACAAAGGAGAAAACAAAAAATAGGGTGAAACAGATCAAAAGGAAATTGATTTGCCCCTGAGTAATAATAGAAACGACCAATTGTGTTGGCGTGATTAACTGACAGACTGACTGACTGGATAATAAAATCGTGGTGGACGAAGGGACGAAATTACTGAATATTGCGCACGAACGCGCGCGCGCGCGCGCGCGCGCAACCCCACACACACACACACACACACACACACACAACACACAACACACACACAACACCACACACACACACACACACACACACACACACACACACACACACCACACACACACACACACACACACACACACACACACAACACACACACACACACACACACACACACACACACACACACACACACACACACAACACACACACACACACACACACACGACCGCGTGGAACGGTGGTCTAAGCGTTCCTGTCCTTTCTTTGATCGCGTGTTCAATCCCTGCCTGCTCTTGGGAATATTTCACTAACAAATGAGAGTGGTTACTGCCCCCCTTGGGTAGGGGGATGGGGTGTGTGTGTGGTGTGAGGTCCCAGCTTTACCCAAAGATCGGTCTATAAGCTTTAAGCTCTTTCCGGAAGGGTAACAGCTGGAGATCGAGTGTCCAGCGCGTGATCAGGCCTTGGGTGAATGACATACTCGCATACACACACTTAATAATGCCACTATTTCCCTATCTCTTTCATTCTTTCTTTCTTTCTCTTTCTCTCTTTTTTCTCTTCAATTCTATCTTGTTTATCATCCTCTCGATGTTATCATTATATAGTACCTTGGTATCTCTGGAGGTGAAAGGAGGAGAAGGAGGGCGAAGGTGGTCTTATCATAATCAATTAGTCTTGAAATGCCTGATAGTAAGGTCGCGGTGGACAATAACTCCAGGTCGCATAGTGGAGATTAGAGACCAAGAACTTGTTTATTTTCAAAGACTCTTACGGGATATGTAGATGAGAGGTGAGACATGGAGAGAAAGGAGGGAAGGGGGGGAGGTATGAAGGAAGTGAAGGGAGGAACGGGAGAGTGGGAGAGATAAAGAAGGGAGACAAGCAGGCATTGGAGAGAATAATCATGGCAGAGTCTGGAGGTATGAGATAATTATGACAGGTGTTCATCTTAAGGTGTAAGGGCCGAATATTATCTTAATGTGTGGTTATTGTGCACGTCAAGACTAGTAAAAAGAGTGGACGGGAAGGGAGAGAGAAGAGAAAGAAAGAAAGGCATGAAGGAAGATAGGAAGGAAGGGGTAGGAGAACAGAGGGGAGAAGAAGAGGGGGTTAGGATGAGAGAGAGAGAGAGAGAGAGAGAGAGAGACAGAGAGAGAGAGAGAGAGAGAGAGAGAGGAGAGAGAGAGAGAGAGAGAGAGAGAGAGGAGAGAGAGAGAGAGAGAGAGAGAGAGGAGAGAGATGAGAGAGAGCGAGAGGAGAGAGAGACGAGATGAGAGAGAGGAGAGAGAGAGAGAGAGAGAGAGAGAGAGAAGAGAGAGTACAAAACAGAAAGTCATGGGTCAAACTGTCATTTTTCTACTACCATACAAACAATATCAACATAGAAAAAAATAAAAGGAAAGATAAGTCGGCAATAAACAAAAAACTTAACATGACAAAAAAAAAATAGAATATCGATAAAATTGATGACACAGAAAGATTTACTCAGAGAAATGTAACGCCACAGACCGCCAAAGAACATCACATTAACTTATGTCAAGCTGTCTATGTCAATGTGATAAATAAGTGGGATAAAGATAGATGAATGACAGATAAAGATGATAAATGGCTGATAAATAGTCTAGAAAAAAAGAAGGGCAGGGGGGTACGAGGAAGGGAAGGAGGGAGAGAGGAAGACTCGGTGAAGTTTATGAGGGAGGAGAAAGGAAGGGAGGAAGGCAAGAGGGTTAGTAGCAGATAGGGAGCAGGAGTGGGGGTAGATGGGGGGTTGTGAAGAAAGGGAAGAGGGGGTTTTTAAAGAGAAAATAGAAGGTAGAGGGGGGTAGGGAGAAAGGGACTAGTTTCTACAAGCTAGATACTAAAGAATAGCAGAGTTGAAGGCTCCTCCCCACCCCCCACTCCCTTTGGTCAAGGCCGACAGGAATAAAACACTTAGAAAAAACACCATGCTGTATTGAAAAAATGCCATGGAATTAGATAGGAGGAGGAGGAGGAGGATAGCAAAGGATTTGGTTATCGTTTGAAAACAAAACTTGCGGATACATGATTATGGTAGAAGAGAGAGAGAGAGAGAGAGAGAGAGAGAGAGAGAGAGGAGAGAGAGAGAGAGAAGAGAGAGAGAGAGAGAGAGAGAGAGAGAGGAGAGAGAGAAGAGAGATGAGAGAGAGAGAGAGAGAGAGAGAGAGAGAGAGAGAGAGAGAGAGAGAGAGAGAGAGAGAGAAAAAAAAAAAAAGAGAGTGTTCAGGATGCAGTTAAACTATAACCTTTCCGCCTCATTTGATTCGCTAATTTGATCGGTTCCAGTGATTTTCGATTTCAAGTTTTCCTCTTTTCTAAAACCTTCCACTACCACCCGAAAAAAAGATCGCGCAGTTTCATTAGAGTTTAGAAATTGCTGATTGGGGTGTGAATAAATTGTGGACAAAGAGAGAGAGAGAGAGAGAGAGAGGAGAGAGAGAGAGAGAGAGAGAGAGAGAGAGAGAGAGAGAGAGAGAGAGAGAGAGAGAGAGAGAGAGGAGGAGAGGAGAGATGGGAAGGAGAGGAGGAGAGAGAGAGAGAGAGAGAGAGAGAGAGAGAGGTGGTCGGTTAAGCTAAAGATGTGGTATATGTACACAGACAAATGTTTGTGCTATTGTTATCAGATTACCTGAAGAAGGAGAAAGCACACACTTAAGCATTATTTACAGCCTCCCAATTATAAGTTTAGGGACATTCATCAACATTACCCCGCTGCGCAGTGCGTGGCGCCGCTGCCTCCCATGGCGATCAGCTGTACCAAGGTAAACAAAGGTCAGCTGGTGGGAGGTAAACACAAATCAACTGTTTGACTCTATCGCTATGTAGACTCTCCTTAAGCTGACTTAAATAGAGAAAAGGATACAGTTTACTTACTTTACTATAGTATTTTACACTACGTCTTGTATTATAATGTCAATGATGATAATACTTTAGAATATTATAAAGGAAAAAGTTCTGTACTTTTTTAATCGTTATGTTTATTGTATTAATACTTTTTCGTCTGGAAGAAATACAAAATACTTTACTCGCACTATTTTTTTTTCTCACCTGAGCTGTATTTAGTAGAGAAAAAGATGGTTCACTATAGTAATTTACACTCATATACTAAGGTAACAAATAATAATACTTAAGAATATCATCATAAAAAAAGTTGTGTACCTATTTATTCGTTATGTTTATTTTATATATATATATAATTTTCGTCTGGAAGAAATACAAAATACTTTACTCGTACGATTTTTCTCTCACCTGAGCTGAGTTTAGTAGATAAAAGGATACAGTTAACTATAGTAGTACTTTACATTTGCATACTGAAGTCAATACTAATAATACTTTAGAATACCATTATAAAAAAATGTTGTGTATCTATTTAATCGTTATGTTCATTGTATCTATATTTTTTCGTCTGGAAGAAGTACAAAATACTTTACTCGCTCGATTTTTTTATTTTCCTTTCTTATTTGAGTTGTGGCATTGTCGCAACATTTATTACTATTTCTATTTTTTTGCTCAACATTCTGGAGGTCAGACCTGCTGGGAGGGTCACGCTGGCCCACACTCTCCCGAAGCCACACCGAGGTAAATAAAGGTTACACAGCCATGCGTAAAAAGGCCACATCTCTTGCATGACAGTAGTGGCAAGGTGTGGTCCTGTCTGACAAAGTAAAGGGAGTGGTGAGACTGTATTTGTGGAGGTAGGCGGGCGATGATGATGATGGTGGGGACGATAAACAACTAGGCTTGGGGGGAGGGAGGGGAAAGAAAGTGTCAAGAGTACTGAACTGCTTGAAAAATAAGGGGCAAGTAGCTTTCAGACGTTAATGGGTAGTATGAGGTAGTAGTGACCAGCGCAGACCGACCACACAGCCGTCTGCCTCAAATAAGGCGGTGTGGTGTATAGCCTTGCAAGCGAGCGCCGCCGTGGGACTGGGTATACCTTGGGTGGCTGAGATATTACGGGTAAGTGTGGAGGACATAGGGCAAGTTGTATTTTTGCCGTGGTGCTTCTATTAGTCTTGTTCTTTAGGGTTGTGTTGGATAAAAGACCCTGGGACTCGGACAGGCGGGGGCCTATATCGTGGTATTTATTATGGGTTATGTGTTTACACCTTGAAGAGAATGGCGCCAGTTTAATCTAGTGCTCTGTTTAGGTTTCTTGATGCAGGAGGGGAATTAATTTGATGTATGTACTCGGGAAGAAAGAATCAAGAAAACTGTAACCGAGAAAGAGTTATGTTATATACGATTCGGTTTCTCTCTTGCCTTCCATCCTATACTTTGTTTCTTTGTTGTACTTTCTTTCCTACATTCAGCAGTGTGTGTTTAAGAATACGTAATGGAGAGTTAGTTCGGGAAAAGAATATGGTGGTGGAAATCTCAAATACAGAGTTATTATAAGCTTTGCCATGTTTTTTTTCAGAATATCTCAGGGCACACACAGTCTTTCGAAAGTTTAGAGAGAGCAAGAGGGGAAGAACAGAATCTTTTATTTAAGAACATACTATAAAGGCTTAAATTTTGCATGGTGAAGAAAGCTTAAATAGCGGTGTAATTTTATGTTAATTTCCATTACATCTTAGGTCTACGACGCCAAAAAAAGGGGGGGACAACAAGCCCATTAACTCCAACAACTTTGAACCACCTTCTCTCTTCTCGTAACCACTATTTCCTCACTGCCAGTCACTTATCCTACAGTTCCTCAATGACTCAGGGGAGACATATCGCACACACACACACATCCAATCTCATTACTAGTTTGGATAAAAAAAAAAAATATGTACAGACGTCTTGCTAAACCTTGTTTGATGTGGCAGAAATAAATTTAGGCGATAACATTATGTACAAGGCTGAGTATGCCATATAAGTAAGAGAGAGAGAGAGAGAGAGGGGGAAGAGAGAGGGAGAGGGGAGAGAGAGGGAGAGAAGGGGGGAGGGGGAGAGGGGGGAGAGGGAGAGAGAGAGAGGGAGAAGAGGAGAGAGAAGAGAGGGGAGGAGAGAGAGAGAGGAGGGGGGGAGAGAAAAGAGAGGAGGGGAGAGAACTATCATCATAGCAAACATCAATGCATCTCCTCCTCCTCCTCCTCCTCCTCCTACTCCTCCTAAATTTAATCAAGTTTAATTAACTTGCCCCGGATTGATCAGTGTAAGTGGTAGTATTAGTTAGCATATTTCATTTCTCTCATTCTTCACTCTGAAACTTCCATGTTCCTATCCTCTTAAGGGGCATAGTATCCTTTTAAAATTGTTTTCTTACGTGTAGTTTGATAGTTAGTAATATGTATTTCAGCAGATACCCTCGTTATAGACCAATAGGACTCCTGGAATCTGTTCTTCCTATGTATTTCTCCTGCTCTTCCTCCTCCTCGTTATTAACTACGATATGAGCAATGCGATGATGTCAGTTTTCCCACAGTTAATGACTCACTAGGAGTACATTATTTCTTTGCAATTTCATACATTTTCATGATTTATATTTCCCTACCTGTGTGTGATTGTTATTATATTTCGCAGATGATACTTGCTATTTTCTTTCCATTTTCTCTCTCTCCTTTGTCTTCATATTCATTGTTATTACTGTTATTTTTGTTATTGTTGTTTCCAATGTTCTTCTACACTTGTCATTTACTGAGGACGGCGGTCGTTTTAATGACTGTTATAGAAAATTGAAAGTTGGTACACGTTGAAATAAAGGAGAGAAAAGTCTGTTGATATTTTCGATTTTATTTTCAATTTTGCTGGAATTTTGGCGTACTGCTTGGTCATGATTCTTTCTTTTTTTTATGTCAGTGTGCGTGCGCGCGTGTGTGTCTGTGTGTGTGGCCTCACAATATTTGTTTTAAAGCTAGTAATCTTTTTTATATAGCTTGCCTCTTTCTGGAAAATTGATGTGACATTAAAGAAAATAAGTAAAATAATAACAATAACAACAAGAACAAATCAGAAACGAAAGAGATATAATAATATACCGTAAGCCTCGATATGAGTTAAATTGAAAAGACACTATTTTTATTTCTTTTTGTGTGTGTGTGTGTGTGTGCGTGGTATGTGTGTGTGGGGTTGTGTGTGTGTGTGTGTGTGTTGTGTGTGTGTGTGTGTGTGTGTGTTGGTGTGTGTGTGTGTGTGTGTGTGTGGTGTGTGTGTGTGTGTGGTGTGTGTCATTCACCCTGGTTTTGTCCACGCGAGCTGGCTCACGATCGCCAGTTTTCACCTCTCAATGCGAGCTTGGAGCTCAAATTTTACGACTTTGGGTAATGCTGGGACCCTCACACACCACAACCCAAAACCACCCCTTGCTCAAAGGGGACAGTAACCGCCCCCAATTTGTCAAGTGAAAAAAATCCCCGGAGCACGGGATTTTGAACCGCCTACCCACAGAGTGAGAGACAGAACGTATCAACCTGACCATCGCGCGGTGGTGTGTAGTGTGTGTGTGGGGTGGTGCGCGTGCGTGCCGTGCGGTGCGTTGGGGCGTGGCGTGGCGTGCGTGCGTTGCGTGCGTGGTGGTGCGTGCGTGCGTGCGTGCTTTGCGTGCGGCGTGGGGTGCGTGCGTGCTTGCGGCGTGCGGCGTGCGTGCGTCGTGCGTGCTGCAGTGCGTGCGTGCGTGCTGCCGTGCGATGCGGCGTGGTGGTCGGGCGGGGCGGCGTGGTGCGGTGCGGCGTGCGTGCGTGCGTGCCGGCGTGCGTGCTGGTGCGTGCGGGTTTCGTGGTGCGTGCGTGCGGTGCGTGCGTGCGTGCGTGCGTGGCGTGGTGCGTGCTGCGTGCCCTGCGGGTGGTGCGTGCTTGGGTGCGTGCGTTCGTGCGTGCGTCGTGCGTGGCGTGCGGCGGGTGCGTGCTGTGCGTGCGTGCGTGCGTGGTGCGTGCGTGCGTGTGCGTGTGCGTGCGTGCGTGCGTTTTTGTGTGTGCGTGCGTGCGTGCGGTGTGGTGTTGTTGTGTTGTTGTATAATGTAATATTTAGTATGTACAAGGAAAAAGTGTTCTTGGCCTATTTCATCCCTTTAAGTTTATGTTTAATGTATGCACGTGAGGAGGTACAGTTAAGCATGTCCATCAAGTCTTTACGTCTCTCACGGGTTGATCAATAATACTTTTGTTATAACTTGTAGTTTATTTGGTTCAAGCAATGCATTCTGATTCTTTCGCGTTTTTTTTCATATTAGATGAATAATGTACGTATATCATCATCATTATCTTCTATTTTCTTCTTGTTCCTCCTCCTCCTCCTCCTCCTCCTCCTCCTAGATAGCGTGAGGAAGAGCTATTGAGGCCGTGCTGGAGAGAGATAAGCAGGGAGATACTGGAGTGATGGAGAGAAGAAAGGAGAGATACAGGAAGAGAGGATGCAACAAAGGAATTCTCTTTAGTTTTCATTCTATCTGTGGAAGTGTCATTTTTTTTACTTACTTTTTTAACATTATTTAATTTTTCTGTTTTGTATTTTGTTACATCTGTTTATGACTGAAATATTCTTGCTTTTATATTTCGATTATTTCTGTCAATAATATTTATGTGTTTTAAAATGTATTTCTCATATTTTTTTGTTTATTATTTGTATTATTTATCCTCTATAGTTACGCAGCATTTATAACACTATTTATGGTTCTTATTTTCTGGTTCATTTCGCTCGTTAACAATTCCTATTCTGCTTTAAAATTTTCAGTTGCCATTCGCATAATCACTGATCACGTGCATCTGAACCTATGTTTATAAGTGTTGCTATTTATATCTCTTCTGACTCGAAATTTGGAGTTTTTGAGTTTCTTTTTTTCCTCGCTCTAAACTTTTGATTTTTTTTTCTCTCAGCGGGGTTTGATTAAACCTTCCCCCGGGTTTTTCTTCTATTTTTCCTTTTTAACTTTTTTTTGGTTAGTAATTACCCCAGAAAAGGCCCCCCCCCCCTTCCCTTTGTGGGCCTTTCCTAGACCTAAGGAGGCTCACGGGTCTTATTGTATATTGTTTTTGGGGGAGGGGCCGATCTTTTTCGGAATTTTTTCTTTCTCCCTTCCTTTCCCCCTGCCCCTCCCTCCTCCTCTCTCTTCTCTTCTCCCCTCCCCCTTTTTCTATTCCCCTTTTCTTTTCTTTTTTCCTTTTTTTTTTTTTACTCTTTTTTTTTTTTTTTTTTTTTTTTTTCTCTCTTCCCCTTTTCTTCCTTTTTTTCCATGTTTCCAGTCTATTTCCTCTTTTCATCATGATTTTTTCTCTTTCATATATCTTTTTCGTCTTACTCTTCCTTCTTTTTTTCTCCCTTTTACCCTTGTTTTATCCACTCTCTCCTTTCTTTTATCGCACTTAATGTGATTGGTCCAAATTTTTCATGCGTCACTATATAATCATTCTCTCTCTCTCTCTTTTCCCCCTCTCTCTCCCCCTCTTCCCCCTCTCCCTCTCTCTCTCTCTCTCTCTCTCTCTCTTCCTCTCTCTCTCCCCCTCCCTCTCTCCCCCTCTCCTCTCTCTCTCTCTCTCTCTCTTTCCCTCTCTCTCCCCCCCTCTTTTTTCCCCCCCCATTATCTCCATTTTTTAAAAGCGGGGGTCGTTTCTCCATTGATAACCGTAACCATGAATTAAACCGAGAAGAGAAGGAGCTTTTATTGTTTGCTATTGTTATCGTTATTCTATGCCAGTATTGTTGTTATCTTGATGCCGTTTTGTATACCTTGTCCATTGAGATCCCTATGTATATACCAGCTTTCCTCTTTCTTGGTTATTACTTCTTGTGTATGTATGTATTTATCCCTATTTGTGTGACAGGTACTGTACTGTTTTATCTGTATCCAAATCAGTTGAGTTTCGCCTGCACACTACTTCGATTTTACTCCACTTCGACTTAACTTACACACTGCCCGGTTCTCTGGATTCAAACTGCTGCATTGCGTCCTTTTGTTACTCCTACGGCCGCCGGGAGGAGCAGCTGCGTCCCAAACTAGTACGAGAATGTGCGTCTGAAATTAAATCGAAAAGCCAAAGGGTCAGCTGTTTTTTTTTCTTTGTACCCCTTCCCTCCCTCTCTACCTCCTTCCTCTAACCTCTCATTGCCATCCCTCCCCGACTTCCTCCTCCTCCTCCTCCTCCTCCTCCCTCCTCCTCCTCCTCCTCCTCCTCCTCCTCCTCTTCCTTCACTCTCTCCGATTTTTTCTCATTCTTTTCCTCCCTACCATCTTATCTAGAATATGCTGTGTCATATTACCGAGAGTAACCTAAGAGAGAGAGAGAGAGAGGAGAGAGGGGAAAAGGAAAGAGGGGAGAGAGAGGGGGGAAAAGAGAGAGAGAGGAGAGAGATGAGAAGAGAGAGAGAAAAAGAGGGAGAGGAGATAAAGAGGAGAGAGAGAGAGGGGGAGAGAGAGAGAAGGGGGAGAGAGAGAGAGGAGAAAAGAGGGGAGAGAGGAGAGAGAGAGAGGGAAAAAGAGAGAGAAGAGAGAGACGGAGAGAGAAGAGAGGGGGAGAGAGAGAGAGAGAGGAGGAGGTAATTAAGGTAGCAAATGAAGAGTAAGGAATTTCGAGCATAGCAAAACCTTCATTTGCTTTCAAAACTTTGCCTCGCCGATGCAAGGCCATCCCCCCCCATCCAACCCACCAAGCCCTCCCTTACCCCCTCCCTTACTTTTCCCCTTACATACCCTCACCCCCCTTAAATCCCCCCCCTCTACACGTCCCCCGATATATCACATTCCCCACAAACCACCATCTTAACCTCCCCCATTATCCCCACCCCCACATCATCCTTCCACACAGAGGCACATAACCAATAACACTCTCTTTCATTTATCAATTTTCCCCGTTACCCCCCCCCCCCCTTTACCTCCCTCCCAGGCCTTATCCCTTCCGTTTTTAGGCCGAGTAATATCGTTAATGGACCTCATCACCTCCATCCTGTTTCCCCTTACCAACTTTTCCACTTTTTTTTCTTATGTGGTTTATGTTCCTTTGTGTTTCTTTCCATTTTGTTCCTTTTCGTATTAACTTTTTTTCCATTATTTTTTTCAACCTTGCCCTCTATCAAGTTTTTTTTTCTTCTTGTTGCTCTTTTCCTTTTTCCTGAGTAATTATGCTCCTCTGTGTTTCTTTCCATTTTGTTCCCTTTTGTATCAACTTTTTTTCCCATTTTTTTTTTTTAACCTTGTCCTCTATCAGGTTATTTTTCTTTCTTGCAGCTCTTTTCCTTTTCCTGAGTAATCCAATTCTTTTCCTTTGCCTTCCCTTCTTGCAACATTACAGTACACTTTTCTTTTCCTACAATATCTTATTTTTTTCTACTGTCATTTCTTATTTTTTGCCAACATTCCTCAAAATGTAAAGAAAAGTCTTGAATGATCACTTTACACTCCTTAACTAACACCTGACATTCATTCCTTATACAAAACTGACACTTAATATCTTACACATTCTTTCTCAGGTGCAATGTAGTGGAGGCGTTTACTCTAATTATAAAATGAATCATGTATGCCACACGCAGTCGCATTCACTCCCTCAACCCCAAAAAAGGGAATCCGCTTCGTGCCTTGATCGAATCTGAAATTATATCTCTTGTGCTACAAGAGGGTAGCTGATACTTCTCTGTTATTCCTTATAATTGCGCCTGATTTTTTATACTTCTAGGTAAGTTTTTGAAATGTGTAGTCATATAAAAAGGAAAAAGTCTTATATATCGTAATAAGAATATGGAAAAGTGGCTCTGCAAACCTTCAAATGATGAGTCTTTATAAAAATCAGGTGAATCGACAGTGTAAAGATAATTATATATATTGAATGATCAGTCTTGAAATATATTCTCTGCCACCACCGAAGCGAACTTTCGTTAATATTTTTGCGTGCGTAGATTGTTCATGCTTTTCTTTTATCAAGTTATTTTACGAGAGAAATTTAAAAGTGAAGAACAATTGAATATTTGCCGAAGCAGCAGCAGGTGGACTCGGTGCTACTACAGACATTCCCACACACACACACACACACACACACACACACACCACACACACACACACACACACACACACACACACACACACACCACACACACACACCACACACACCACACACACACCACACACACACACACACACACACACACACACCCACACACACACACACACACACACACACACACACACACACACACACGCACACACACTCACACCACACAGTCACACACCACCCAATCACCCCACACCCAAAACACACACACACACACACACACACCACACACACACACAAAACACCACACACAACACACACACACACACACACACACACACACACACACACACACAGTCACTCACACACCACCACACACACACACACACACACACACACACGCACACACAGTCACACACACACAGTCACACACACCCAAATACACACACACACACAAACACACACACACACACACACACACACACACACACCACACACACACACACACACACACACACACACACACACACACACACACACACACACACACACACACACACACAACACACACACTTACCTGCATTAACAACTACATATTTATTTTTTATAGTTGCACACGTTTATCCGGTCGTGATCAAGTTTCAAGTAGTCATTTACCGCAGTCCAACATTACCCTTCATCTTTTCTCCTTTTAAGCGTTTAAATTGTACTCCTTAGGGTCGTATAAACCATTAAAAACTTAAAAGCCTATTCTTTTCTGTACGCTCACTCTGCTATATTTGTCATCATTAAATTCAAGAACACATGTAAGTCGGCATGGTTCTTCCTGCAACAAAGTGAGATCGTGACATGCATCCATTTTAACATGAGTGTCCGTGGTTGTAGCCTTGAAATTGAATGCACCTCTTTTACCTCTCTCCTTTCCCCGCCTTATTACGATTCTCTACACGTATATTAAGCACGAAGTAGGCACGAAGACCGCAAAGACCCATCTGTGCGTGACTCTTTTATCGGACGCTACTTAGTGGATGGCTTGCGACTCCCGGCGACCTCCTACAAGTCAAGTTATCCACACGAGAATCCACGCTGATCCGCTTTGGTATGCCCCCCCCCCCCCCCCGCGGGTGTCTCCTTCACAGCTA
>JACEEZ010001197.1:87500-115000 GCA_016584305.1 Chionoecetes opilio | reverse complement strand
TTTTACGTATATACTAACACGCACCTGTTCTCGTTTCTCTCTCTCCACTCACTCAACTTAATACTTCCCTCATAGAGACGTATACTCTCATTTCTTCCTTGCACCGAACACGCCACGGATAGTAAGAAGGGTGAGTGAACGAAGAGGGTTGATGCCGTGCCCTTACTATATACCCACGTCCACACCCATCATCACCCATCACCCACGCCTCCTTCTTCACCGCACGCACACCCGTCACCTCATAAATTAGGTAGAGGAGGGGCTTGGCGGTGAAGGGATGGTGAGGGGTGGGTGGGAGGGGAGGGTGTGAGCGGTCAGCCGTGTGTGTGTAAGGTTCCAATTGTGACCCGAATCGACGTGAAAATTGTGGACACTGTGACGTAAGCAGTGACGTCATCAGATGTAGAATGGATGCCCTAAGACGCAGGTATTTAAGCGGAGAAAGGTGAACATGTGGGTAATTATTTGAAAGAGAGAGAGAGAGAGAGAGAGAGAGAGAGAGAGAGAGAGAGAGAGAGAGAGAGAAGAGAGAGAGAGAGAGAGAGAGAGAGAGAGAGAGAGATAATGAGAATAGGAGGGGAAATAGATGGCGACAAGGCCCTTCATCACCTGTAAAGAGGGTCATCCATCCTCACGCTGCCCGCCAGGTAAGGAGGAAGAAGAGGAGCAGCAGGAGGAGGGATAAAGCTCTCTTCCGGTAATTAGTCTTTGATATCTCTGCATTGGTCTTCATAGTCATTTGTACCAATGAGTTTACTTGCGAGAGAGAGAGAGAGAGAGAGAGAGAGAGAGAGAAGAGAGAGAGAGAGAGAGAGAGAGAGAGAGAGAGAGAGAGAGAGAGAGGAGAGAGAGAGAGAGAGAGAGAGAGAGAGAGAGAGAGAGAGAGAGAGAGAGAGAAGACAGCGATGTGTGTGAGAGAAAGAGAGAGAGAGAGAGAGAGAGAGAGAGAGAGAGAGAGAGAGAGAGAGAGAGAGAGAGAGAGAGAGAGAGAGAGAGAGAGAGAGAGAGAGAGAGAGAGAGAGAGAGAGAGAGAGAGAGAGAGAGAGAAGACAGGTGTGTGTGTGTGTGTGTGTGTGTGTATTCATTTAGTTGTATTTTACAAGGCCTGAGCTGCACTCGTATCGCCCCGTATCCATATCAACATTCTTATCATTCATCCTTACTGTTGGCCGTAGCCATCACCCCGGGAGACGGGTCACAATCCCCGGCTAACACCCGGTACCCATTCACTGTTGGGTGGACCGAGGCTCGGGTTTTAAGGAAACAGCCCATCTGTCTCCGCTCCGCCCGGGGATCGAACCCGGGACTTCTCGTTTGTAAGCCAAGCGTGCTACCTCTACACTACGGAGTGTTTGTGCGTGCGTGCGTGCGTGCGTGCGTGCGTGAAGGACAACAGAGATATCTGATATACAAGTTTATGTATTCAGAAAATATCGTAAACGCTGTCAATGTTATATCTCAATACTTCATGAATGAGTCAGGCAGACAACAGTTGTTTGAAGACAACGAAATTTCTTGACATTATAATATTTATTGAAATTGTAATGGAGCAGTATGTATTTTCTTTTTAAATAGTGGACGAGTGGACGACTGGACGTACGAGACTAGAAGTAAATATTATGTCTTGTATTATCATTGATCTTCAAAGAATCAAATAAAATGCAATTCACATTTTTTCATTAAGTACAGTCCTGGTTATGTACGGAAGCATTAATTAATCAAGGAAAACTCCAGAACACACAGATGTGGAAAACTGTACAAAAAAATGGGATGTTGATTACATCTCAAGGTACGGAGGCGGTGGCCGAGTGGTTAGCGTCTTGGAGTGGTCAAGATTAATAGACACTATTAAAAGTCTATTGATCTTGGGAGCGGTGAGCTCGATGTCTCGAGTTCGAGTTCTGTCGGGGGCAACTCTTTCGGCCAACTTTAACGTTGTCGACAGGAGCCTGGGAGGTGAGCACAAGATCCCGAGTTCAAGTCCCACCAAGGAGCAACTGTAAATCCATCGTCGAGTGGCCGAAGAAACCCGTGTGATGCATACCTGTTCTTGCGACTGCGACTTCAAGTGTGGTGGAGAGACAATAGGTGGCATCATGAGCCTAAAACTGAGGGTTGACCATCACAGAAAACGGACCTGCACCTATAACATCACAGGTGTCATTATAAAAATCCAGCCTGCGCCACCAACGGGCGGAGGGGCCAACCATCACGACCCGCCAGAATGTGCAGGGCCAACCACTTGAGCCCTAGAGGAAAAACCATAATAGCCTACAGGCGCTTTAGGCTCCAATGTTAAAAAAAAAAAAAAAAACTTAGAAGGGTTAGAAATAAGTGTGTGTGTGTGTGTGTGTGTGTGTGTGTGTGTGTGTGTGTGTGTGTGTGTGTGTGTGTGTGTGTGTGTGTGTGTGTGTGTGTGTGTGTGTGTGTGAGTGTGTGTGTGATAGTGAGCTGTCAAATGAACTCACGTTGACTCAGGGTGACAGGATATTGGGTGAGGGGTTAGTACCAGTAACCGGAGCAGCTCGCGCGTCCACAGGAGGTGTTTCTCACAGAAGTCTTCCTCCAGATAGACGCGACTTACATATCCTTTGAGGCTGAACCGGATTTCTTGTGCACACTTCTACCATCACACCCAAAAAAGTTTTATTGCAAATTCTCAGTATGACGGTACAGGGTCTATCTTTGTCCCTCGCCATGTCCCGCTGAGAGAGGCGCTGCTTGAATGGGCCGCCTCAAAAAGGTTCCTTGCTGTGCTAACGTGTACTTGTGTGCATTCTTACGTGCTCGGGTATAATTTTCTCGTCCTTGGGGCTGCTGGGTGTATATTTTTACCGCGTTTGAAGCTTTGTTGACGCGTGTGGGTGTGTTCAAAGTACCTTACTCCTTTCTGCAATGGAGATTGGTTGGGTTATTCTGCAGGGTTTTTTCGTGTTTTGTTTCTTTCACGACTTGGAAGTAAATATTTACTCTGATGCGCATGTGGACTATGTTAGGATTATATTTGTTCTTATATTGTGGCTATTGCTTGTGGTCAGTGGATGTACGAAAACGTAATTTGATTCACCGCTTGGCTGCTTGCTACTCAGGTATCGCTTTAGTATGTGTTGGTGATTCATTTTTTCCTACTGTTTCTGCTTCACTTACCTGTTTCCTTTACACACCTGACGGCGCACTAATTAGTGGTTCGTACCTTTGTGTAGTATACAGTGTCACTTGTCTAAATTTTAACTGTGATACACTGAAGTAATGACAGTATTGATAAATTGAAATGCTAAGAATGATGTTAAAGATAATTATAATGATAATGATAATGATAATAATAATGATGATAATAGTAATAATAATGGTAATGATGAAAGTAATGATAGCAATGATACTAACACCAACACCACCATCAACAATATAAAAAATAGTCTTAAACAACCAAGCCTTGCCAGCACATACAGGAATAACAGCTTAGAAAAATAACGGAGTAAAATAATTGAAGTAAAGAAAAAAAAATTATAACAACATTAGCTCTAACTATAACATCAAGAACAACACACTGTAAAAGAAAAAAATCTTACTATACTATACCTTTTATAGCTTCAATTATAATTTTTATCTCCATTCTCCCTCTTTATTCGTCTCCCTGAGCTTCCTTCTCCCCATCGCGTCCCCCCCATCCTCCTTCCCCCCCATCCCTTCCCTCCTTCCCCTCCCCCCGTCCCTTGCCCATTTCTGAAGGCTGCGGGAAAATAGAGGAAAAGTGCAAGTCATTCCTCGAGCTGTCACCGCAATGATCAAGACGTCACAAGACACAATATTGCCTAACCCGAGACTTTTATTTTTTTTGGCCGCCCACTGCAGACCACCCAAAGCTAAAGCCACCCGCCACACTTTCTTTATGCGAAACTCTATTCCAGATCCCTTATTTCTTTCAACTCGGTTTCTGTTTACCTCCAGTTTCTCACAAGTTTTTTTTCTCTCTCTCTCTCTCTCTCTTCTCTCTCTCTCCTCTCTCTCTCTCTCTCTCTCTCTCTCTCTCTCTCTCTCTCTCTCTCTTCTCTCTCTCTCTCTCTCTCTCTCTCTCTCTCTCTCTCTCTTCTCTCCTCTCTCTCTCTCTCCTCTCTCTCTCTCTCTCTCTCTCTCCTCTCTCTCTCTTCTCTCTCTCTCCGCTCTCTCTCTCTCTCTCTCCTCTCTCTCTCTCTCTCTCTCTCTCTCTCTCTCTCTCATCACTAACCGCATGCTATTTTCTTCTTTTGGTCTCTCAGACATTTAAAGGCTTGAAGTCAACCCTAACTTACTATATTTCAAACTCTCTAATACCATTATATGTCGCTGCAATCCAGCTCTGACCGTTCAAAACTCCGTCTAAGATATCAAAGTAACCTATTATGAACCATCATTTATTGTGTTGTAAGTTTTATCCTAAAGAACAATGTCTGTAACGTCTATGAAATCTAACCTAATCTAAGCCTAATCTAACCTAACATGACCTGACGTAAACTACCACCTAACCTACGATGAATAATTTTTGTATGTAGTTACAGTTGTATCCTAGCTAGCAATGTATATACTCTCCATGATATCTCACCCTTTCATCCAACTACTGCAAGTTTGGTCTGACAATCCAAGTCTACTTAAGTCAGACTTGATTTTTTATCTACCTCACTGAACTCCACTCTTGTCATACCTAATGCGCTTCTATCCCAACATTATATTTTTTCTACCTCGCCTGAACCCCATTCCTGCCTATCCCAACCTGCTTTAGGCCACCGCAATCCAGCCCAGCCCTCAGCTATATGTACAAGTAGCTCAGACCACCCGAGTATCACGGCCGGGAGGTGTACAGGCTAACAGAAAGGTATATATATTTTCGTTATCCCTCGTGGTGGTGTGCTACTGCCGCTCGAGAGAGAGAGAGAGAGAGAGAGAGAGAGAGAGAGAGAGAGAGAGAGAGAGAGAGAGAGAGAGAGAGAGAGAGAGAGAGAGAGAGAGAGAGAGAGAGAGAGAGAGAGAGAGAGAGAGAGAGAGAGAGAGAGAGAGAGAGAGAAGAGAGAGAGAAGAGAGAGAGAGAGAGAGAGAGAGAAGAGAGAGAGAGAGAGGAGAGAAGAGAGAGAGAGAGAGAGAGAGATTGTATCAGTAAAATATATGAGGGATTTTTTTAAAGTTATGAAACAAATACTTTTTTTATATACCTGTGCATAGACCACTGTATACCTGGACTGCGCACGGAATATCGGCCTGTCGCACAAGGGCCTGTAATCGGAGGCACGCTCGGATTCATATATATATTCATATACGGATCATATAGACTGGTTTATCAGTATATATGATATACTGTAATCTTCGTAAATGTTTGTTCTATAATATTATCAAATAAAAAACAGTAAAACACGCTAAAGAAATGTCATTACGAGACTCTGAAGAAATATGCATGAACTTAATATTCACTTAACTCTTCGCCATTTAAAACTTTGTGAGTCAACTTTTATAATGAAGGGTATCAATAGAAAGCGCAATTTTATTAGCTTTCCATTGCTATATTTCGTTATCTGATAAATTAATTAGAACCATGCATAAATTAGCGTTAAATAAATAAATAAAATCATCAATCGAGTAATTTTCCCGATTGATGAGGTTATTTATTTAGTCAACGCTAATTTATACATGGTACTAATTCATTTATCAGAAAACGAAATATATAAGTAAATAAATAACATCATCAATCGGGAAAATTACCCGATTGATGATTTTATTTAGTTAGTTAACGCTAATTTATGCATGGTTCTAATTCATTTATCAGATAACGAAATATAGCAATGGAAAGCTAATAAAATTGCGCTTCTATTGATACCCTTCATTATAAAGGTTGACTCACAAAGTTTTAAATAGCGAAGAGTTAAGTGAATATTAAGTTCATGCATATTTCTTCATAGTCTCGTAATGGCATTTCTTTAGCGTGTTTTACTGTTTATTATTTGATAATATTATAGAACAAACATTTACGAAGATTACAGTATATCATATATACTGATAAACCAGTCTATATGATAGTCCATAGACCACTATATCTCTTTGTAGGGCGCCCCGCAGGCCCCTATGCAGCCCCGCAATTCAAAACATTGTCTCGTGCGCAGTCCAGGTATACAGTGGTCTATGACCTGTGTGTACAAGTACGTGTGTTGGTGACTTTCGAAATGGATTGGAGCGTGTAATATCCTCCGTCCCTATTATATTTCTTCATCTAAATGTGTGTGTGTGTGTGCGTGTGTGTGTGTGTGTGTGTGTGTGTGTGTGTGTGTGTGTGTGTGTGTGTGTGTGTGTGTGTGTGTGTGTGTGTGTGTGTGTGTGTGCGTGCGTGCGTGCGTGCGTGCGTGCGTGCGTGCGTGCGTGCGTGCGTGCGTGCGTGCGTGCGTGCGTGCGTGCGTGCGTGCGTGAGCACGTGTGTGTGTAAAGCATAGGATTTCATATCACATATTCAATCCGTTATTTCCTCTGATCCTTTTCCTTCCACATTTTTTAACAATGGATCACAAATGATATCTACTTGTGGTACTCAAACTGTTTTATCCTCATTCCTTTCTTCTCTTCCCTTTCTTCCCCTAGTTCCATAATCTTGTTATACACTAAGTCTCCTGGTATCTAGCTTTCCTTTGCATGTCTGCCAGTTTCCTGAAGTCTGGGATTGCTTAGCTTTCTTGAATTTCATGTAAGATCGATGTTCTTGCAAATTCTTTGTCATGTCAACAGTATTTTTGTTCTTATTTTTTATTAGTATTTTTTTTTGACGTTGGAGCCTATAGCGCCTGTAGGCTATTATTATTTTTTTTTCCTTGAGGGCTCAGGTGGTTGGCCCTCGCCCGTGGTGGAGCAGGCTGGATTTTTATAGTGACACCTGTGATGGTTTTCTATGATGGTTTGACCTGAGGCTCATGCTGCCACATGGTGCACTCCGTCGCACATGTAGTCGCAGCAAAGACACTCTACAACAAGATACCTCACTCCGGGGTGCCCTGTGGTGCGCGTGAGATCGACCGCCGCCGAGCGGCAGGGGTTAGCCAGTCTGCTGGCCCATTTACTTGCTGCATATGACTATCATATAGACTATGGTTTATCAGTATATATGATATACTGTAATCTTCGTAAATGTTATTCTATAATATTATCAAATAAAAAACAGTAAAAACACGCTAAAGAAATGCCATTACGAAACTCTGAAGAAATATGCATTCACTTAAACTCTTCGCCATTTAAAACTTTGCGAGTCAACTTTTAACATGAAGCATATCAATAGAAGCGCAATTTTATTAGCTTTCCATTGATATATTTCGTTTTCTGATAAATGAATTAACACCATGCATAACTTAGCGTTAAATAAATAAATAAAATCATCAATCTGGTAATTTTCCCGATTGATGATGTTATTTATTAAGTTAAAGGTAATATATGCATGGTGCTAATTCATTTATCAGAAAACTAAATATTTCAGTAAATTAATAACATCATCAATCGGGACAATTCCCCGATTGATGATTTTATTTATTTAGTTAACGCTAATTTATGCAGGGTGATAATTCATTTATCAGGAAACGAAATATATCAATGGAAAACTAATAAAATTGCGCTTCTATTGATATGTTTCATGTTAAAAGTTGACTCGCAAAGTTTTAAATGGCGAAGAGTTTAAGTGAATATTAAGTTCATGCATATTTCTTCTGAGTCTCGTAATGGCATTTCTTTAGTGTGTTTTACTGTTTTTTATTTGATAATATTATAGAACAAACATTTACGAAGATATATCATATATATATTGTATATCATATATACTGATAAACATATTATAATATATATAAAACATGTTTATAATATTATGATAGTCGTATACAGCAAGTGAATGGTCCAGCAGACTGGTACAACACCTGCCGCACGGCGGCGCCACCGTCGGCGGATAACAGAAATTGCATTAGGGGGATCCCGAGTGAGGTATCTTGTTGTAGAGTGTCTTTGGTCGCAGTCTAAAGGTGAGGTTCATGCAGCATGTGAATATCTTCGGCCACTTGACGATGGAAGAAACAGTTGCTCCAGGCTGGACTTTAACTCGGCACCTTGTGTTCACAACTACCAGGCTCTTATATACCACGTGAAAGATTGTTGAAAGAGGCACCAGTACTGGATTCGAACTCGGGACATCGAGCTCACCACTTCAAGACGCTAACCACTTGGCCACCGCCTACCCCAATTTAAGGAAAACATTATACGATAACTATGTATCCTCATTTTTATTAAGAAGTGTTTTACTTATCATAATGATGTGTGATTATAATATGCCTCAAAGTAATTCAGGAAATGTATGATTAATGAAGCAGTACTTAAATCTCCTCTTCCTTCTCCACATCCTCAACCTGTTAACCTCCATCATATTATAACCAGCCACTAATTGACACAAAGAAGGAGGCTTACCACCGCTATTTCCTCCTCCTCCTGCTGCTTCTATTCCTCCTCCTCCTACTCCTCGCCTTTACCTCCTATGTCTCTCTATTTATATTAGGTAGTGTAGTTTATCACTAATAGCTTCGTTAGGACCAACATGTTTTTTGCTGATTCTTCATCCTTTGTATTCTTCCTTCTCTTGTAACCCGTCAGGATGGCTTGGTTGGTAGAGTCGTGAGCTTGCGTGTAGATTCCCTGCATTTGGTCAGCGGTTCGAGTCCACCAAGTTCGTCCTGGCGTGGTGACGCTTTGTATAGTCAATAACCTTGTAGTTGGTACTTGCAAAGTGTCTAGATAGGATCAAAGTATCTTATCTTATCCTTCTCTTGTATGTCTTCCCTTTTGGCGTTTATCAGGTAAACTATTCAATGTTCCTATTTATTAACGATGTACTTTGATTGCTTTAGGCTGTTGTACATTTTTCGCTCTTACTGCTTGTGAGGTCATTACTTGGAGTGACGTGAACGACAGGGTTTGAGGCGTATGAGTTGGCACTAAACGTATATGCACCGCACACATACATACACTCCACCCCCCCCTCCCCCACACACACACAAATACCGCGCGATGGTCAGGTGACAGCGTGCCGGGCTCCCATTCTGTGGGTAGGCGGTTCGAATCCTCGTGCTCCCGGGGATTTTTTCACGTGACAAATTCGGGCGGTTACTGTCCCCCTTGAGCAAGGGGATGGGGATGTGTGGTGTGTGAGGTCCCAGCATTGCCCAAAGATCGGTAATAATGAGCTCCAAGCTCGCACTGAGAGGGTGAAAACTGGCGATCGCGAGCCAGCTCGCGTGGACAAGACCATGGGTGAATGACACACACACACACACACACACACACACACACACACACACACACACACACACACACACACACACACACACACACACACACACACACACACGTCTACCGGATGTAAAGGAACGTGAGGGGGTGGCATGAATCGTTGGAAATATTCGTGCTACGTCCGGCTATGGTACGTGCTGGTGCTGCGCCGTGCTGTGTCTGTCAAGGCTGTCATCGGCTGTCTGCATCGTTATTTAGGCTGTCCTGTGTCCAAGGCTGCAACGGATGCTGTGTGGAATGACGTTATCTCATCATCCCTCGCGCTACTTTATCTCTCCTTGTCTTGTCTTGTCGCATTATGTTCTCTCTTATCGTGTTCTATCGGAGGTCTGGTGTGTGTTAGGTCGGTTTTTTTTATGAGTCTTCCGCGTGTATTACTCCTTGAAGTGTATTCTGATCTTCCATCGTTCATTATAAGCATCTTTGTTTTCTTACTATTTCAGTGTGCTTTCATCGGTGTATTTTGAAGTCTTCAAGAATTTCTGTTCTTATTTCTGTGTATTTTTGCGGCGAGTACTAATCATCTCCTCACGTTCACTTTATTGATTAACGACATTTTTGTTAATATATATATTTTTTATTGTTTCCGTAAGCCCTTTTGATTTCTCAAAATTGCATTAACACACACACACACACACACACACACACACACACACACACACACACACACACACACACACACACACACACACACACACACACACACACACACACACACACACACAAACAGTTTTATCATCATACTGAACTGTATTAAGAACAAATATATATAATCTACCATAGACCACTGTATACCTGGACTGCGCACGGAATATCGGCCTGTTGCACAGACCTAAACTTGCCCTGAAGTCGGAGGGCCGCTCGGATTGATATATATATATATATATATATATATATATATATATATATATATATATATATATATATATATATATATATATATACGCATCATATAGACTGGTTTATCAGTATATATGATATACTGTAATTTTCGTAAATGTTTGTTCTATAATGTTATCAAATAAAAAACAGTAAAACACGCTAAAGAAATGCCATTACGAGACTCTGAAGAAATATGCATGAACTTAATATTCACTTCAACTCTTCGCCATTTAAAACTTTTCGGGTCAACTTTTATCATGAAGGGTATCAATAGAAGCGCAATTGTATTAGCTTTCCACTGATGTATTTCGTTTTCTGATAAATTAATTATCCCCATACATAAATTAGCGTTAACTAAATAAATAAAATCATCAATCGGGTAATATTCCCGATTGATGAGGTTATTTATTCAGTTAACGCTAATTTATACATGGTGCTAATTCATTTATCAGAAAACGAAATATATAAGTACATAAATAACATCATCAATCGGGAAAATTAGCCGCTTGATGATTTTATTTATTTATTTAACGCTAATTTATGCATGGTTCTAATTAATTTATCAGATAACGAAATATATCAATGGAAAGCTAATAAAATTGCGCTTTTATTGATACCCTTCATGATAAAAGTTGACTCGCAAAGTTTTAAATGGCGAAGAGTTAAGTGAATATTAAGTTCATGCATATTTCTTCATAGTCTCGTAATGGCATTTCTTTAGCGTGTTTTACTGTTTTTTATTTGATAATATTATAGAACAAACATTTACGAAGATTACAGTATATCATATATACTGATAAACCAGTCTATATGATAGTCCATAGACCACTATATCTCTTTGTCGGGGCCTGCTATGCAGCTTGTAATTTCAAAACATTGTCGCGTGAACAGTCCAGGTATACAGTGGTCTATGGGCCGTACTATTAAACCTTCCGCCCGGGCTGGCGATCCGCCTGGCGATGCTGCGCCAGGCGAACGCCAGCCTCAGGAAATCCTTACTTATAAACACTGGCGTCCGCCAACCCTGGCGAATGCCAGGGTTGGCGGACGTGAGTGTTCACCAGCGCTAACCTTCTCCTATTCTCGCTCGACTCGGCGGAATGGCGCAGGAAATTGCGGGAAATTCAAGTATGTTTACATTTACAGTCGACACCACTGTAAGAGTGACGATTCTGGCTCTCTTACGGCAACTCCTATATCCACTGTGGATAACGGGATGCTCATTTACCTCATCAAGGAGTATATTGAGGGCATAGATGACAAAACTACCAAGTTATATGCCGTGATTGCACTTGTAGCTACTCTTCCAGACAGTACTGTTATTAATCATTAAAGTTCGTTCATCACTGAACTAACGTCCAACAATATGTCATATGCTTCCTAAGGCAGTTGTGATATTAACCATTTAAGCTTATTTACCACCTAACTCGTACAAAGATAGGGTATTATTTCGGTAGTGGGCTTCCAAAAGTCCTAGGATTCTTACCTACATCATCGTGTAGAATTATTTAATTATGAATATTTTGAACCCCATTTCCCATGGTGCAATTGAATAATAATGGTGTTACATGTACTACCGAAAATCTACCGTTATTTCAGCTATAAACTATTAAGTTAGGCTAAATTAGATGTTTAATTGGGTGTTAGCCGGGGGTTTGTAACCCGCCTCCCGGGTTGCTGGCTTCGGCCAACACTATAAGCACTAGAAGACAGCTCTCTAGGGGTAGTCTGAAAGAGAGCTGTCTGGTTACAGTGGAGATCCATCTCAGCTGCGTCGATAACTGACGCAATTCTTCAAACATCAAACATCAAGTGCGAAGCGGAGCAATTAAGGTTTGCGGGGCGGGCGGGCACCCCCACACCTGTAAACAAACATTGATTTCCGACAAAAACGAGTGCCAGATTCATTCAAAACACATCAAAACTATTCAGGAAAACTAAGTTTCGACCTCGAAATCAGTGAATGCCCACTTCCGAAATTTTACCAAAGATAGTTCTGATATTTATAATTTAAACTCGCTCACTACTCATCTAACGTGCAACAATATATCATATACTTCCAGTAGTGATATTATTAAAGATAAATCACCACTTAACCTATAATGCAACAAGCGATCATATACTTCCAGTAGTTGTATTATTATTGAATATAATTTATCACCGCTTAACCTAACATGCAGCAATCGATCATACTTCCAGTATCGATATTAAAGATCATCACTTTTTAATGGGGATTTGGCCTTAGTTGATAGGTTAAATTGTAGGGTTAGGTTAGTGAGTCTAAAGGTAGGGTTAGGTTAGTTAATATTTTCCTATCCTATAGGTTACAGGGAGTTTCGTACACAAGTTGTTTCGTATCCAGGTTTTGTTAGTTGTTTCGTACACTGATTTTGAGTTTTGCGTACATACGTGATGTCGTTTCGTAACTCTAGTAGTAAAGTTCAACTCTGAGCTGAGTGTACGAAACGACTATGGTTTCATATAGACTACGAAACAACTTTTTGGTGTACTAATCTACTGGTGTACGAAACAACTTGTGTACGAACTGACTGCACCCGCTCCTATACACTCTCTTTCCTGCTAAAAGCATCTTATATCTCTGAAAGTAGTGATTTGCGACGGAAACTCATTGAGATAATGTTTCTCAGAATCTATTTAGGTAATCATAAACCATTCATCATTATTAACCTAACATCACCACTTAACATGCAACAATCGATCATATACTTCCAGTAGTTATATGAATAATTAAATATCGTTCACCACTTAACCTAACCTGCAACAATCTATCAGATACTTCCAGTAGATATGAATCATTAAATATAGTTCACCACTTAGCCTAACATGCTACACACTATCAATTACTTCCAGTAGTGATATGAATATTTAAATATAGTTCACCACTTAACCTAACCTGCAACAATCTATCAGATACTTCCAGTAGTGATGTGAATCATTAAATATAGTTCACCACTTAACCTAACATGCCACAATCAATCGTACTTACAAATGCAATTGTGATATTAATCATTTAATCTCATTCACCACCTAAGAAGTACAAAGACAAAACAATATATAGATTTGTGATATTAAACATTAGGTAATGTTTTCAGTATGTTTTATTACCAACCAACTTTTAGTTCCAACTCAGTCTCGCTCAGGAACAAATCTAGGCTGTCTTTCTGTCTTTCACAGTTTGTCTTGGCAATCTGATACTTTCTGCTTTGGCTGGATCAAGCACTTCTATATCTTCAAAATCTAGCAGTGCGTCCATGATCTGGAAAATAATATATGAAACATATAGTAATCTAACATTCATCTAAATATAGTGTAAGTGACTTTAAATCAGAGAAAATAAATCACCCAAAAATAAGTATCAGATAAATTCAAACATATTAAAACTATTCATGACAAAGTTTCGTCCTTAAAAACAGTAATGCCCATAAATGAAAATTTTGTTTGGTTAGTGAACTAGCAAGGGGGGTCCGGGGGGACACAGGCCCCTAGTTTTATCAGTAGGGTATTGTTCAATAGTGAGTATTGGTTGAAACTGCATATTTACCCTTCTAATTGTAACAAAAGTTGTAACTCATTCAATTTCATCTGATTAACCAAATAAGTAAAAGGTATAATATTTTACACTAGGACCAGAAGTCCCTGCACAATTGGGAGTATGGTTTGTTTACCTTATTGTATTCTAGGAAACTTTCTCTCAATGAGCTTCCATCGCAAATAATTACTTTTGGAGATATAATATAACATGCTATTTTTCGGGAGGAGAGAGACAAGTGTTTATGTGCGCCTCACTCTTCTTTCTCTTGTGACCTGCATCGCCTCTGTTCTTCACTTGCCGCGGACACTTTTTAATGAGGATTTGGCTTTAGTTATGTTATAACGTGGGGTTAGGTTAGTGAGTGTAAAAGTAGGGTTAGGTTAGTTAATTTTCATATCTCCTATATGTTACAGGGAGTTTCGTACACAAGTTGTTTCGTATCCAGGTTTTGTTAGTTGTTTCGTACACTGATTTTGAGTTTTGCGTACATAAGTGATGTTGTTTCGTAACTCTAGTAGTAAAGTTCAACTCTGAGCTGAGTGTACGAAACGACTATGGTTTCACATAGACTACGAAACAACTTTTTGGTGTACTAATCTACTGGTGTACGAAACAACTTGTGAATGAATTGACTGCACCCCCTCCTATACACTCCCCTTCCTACTAAAAGCATCTTATATCTCCGAAAGTAGTAATTTGCGACGGAAACTCATTGAGAAAATGTTTCTCAGAATCTATTAAGGTAAACAGAAGCCATACTCCCAAATGTGTAGAGAATTCTGGTCCTAGTGTAAAAATTTACCAAATAAAATAATTTAGTGTCGGGAGCACAATATTAAAAGCACGTCTCACGTGTAATGTATATGAGGGCCAGGGGCCTCTGACATAGCTCAATGTAAAGACGCCATCACCAAAACATAACCTGATATTGTGCAAAATAGCTAATTCAATTATATCTGACATACCACAGAAATAAAATATTTAAGTGTGACAGGAGCACAATGATATTATAATCACGTCTCACTGTAATGTTTATGAGGGTGAGAGGCCTCTGATATAGCTCATGTAAAGATGGCATCACCAAAAACATCCAATGTATACATAATATTGTGCAATATGGTCCCTAAACCAAAAAATATTGGACGAAAAGGCAAAATACACTCACCTTGGGGAGTGGAGGTGTCTGGTGCTGTCTGCTGCGCTGGAACCTCGATGGTGTTTTGAAAATAATATATATGACTTATTTTCCATGAAAAAACTTGCCATACACATATTTACCGTCGCAATAGGTTTTCTATCTCATGAAATGCTTATTAGTATTGTACAAAGTATAAACTGAATGTAAAAAATGTTGATCGCCCTCTGAGAGGGAGGTCTCACCAGGGCTCACGTTCGCCAGGCTATTCCAATACTTCTCCTACGCCAGCCCTGGTGGAGCGCTCGTGACGTTTAAAAGTAAGAAATCACCGAACGCCTGGCGAACGCTTTCGCCAGCACCGGCGAAAGATTTTAAAAGTACAGCCCTAAGAATCTACATAATGTCTTGAAAATTCTAAAATCCTTGATTCTCTCTGCTGCATATAGAAGAAGCCAGACACCACTGCTTCCTCAGAGGGTCCCACACACGTATGTCACTATATAAGTAGTGATACCTCAGGAGTGCATCCCACCTGAGGCGTGATTTAGCTGACGGAAAACTGTCGACCGCCTGTCTTTCCATGCTGTGGACGTGACGGTGGGAAGGAGAGAGGATAGAGAGGTTAGGTGTTAGGGTAGGAATTAGTTACCTCTTACCTGTCTTGCTGAGCTTACCTGCTAAGCTAACCATTGGCAAGAAGAGGAGGAGTAGGAGGTAGAGAGGAGGATAACTACAAATAATTACATAAGAAGAACATATACGAGGAGAATCGTCGGTTTATAACGGGGATATTTGCTGGGCTATACGTACTGCTACTTACTATTGAACCAACTGTAGGAGAACAGGATAGCGTAGAGCAAGGCTAGGAGAAGGAGGAATGTCATATGTATATGAGAAGAAGAAGGAGGGGAACAGCTCAAGTGGGATTTATAATTGTTCATAATCTGTCTTATGTGTCCGTGGCAGCATCATATCTGCATCAAAGTCACTTCTCGGCGCTGACTGCCTCCTCATATGATTTTTATTATTATGGCGTCTCACATTTGATTAGTGATACAATCGGTAAAAAGAACATAGACTCATGATTAGAAAAGGGTATGTCAGAAAAATGACGCCGTCTTTTATCGAAATATGTAACTAAAGATAGCAGAAGTATGTCCTCTAGTGTCAATTTTACGAATTAATTTGTCGAATGAACTGCCATCTGGTGGTAGAGTTTTGAGCTAATGGACGAGAGCACCGCCATCTAGTAGCCAAATGCCACATGGATACTGCTATAATATATCACTGCCATCTTTCGTCGGAATATCACACTAAAAGTAAGTTATAGAGCTGCCACCTAATGCATTACAAGATATTCTAGTTTTATGTATCCTTACTGTTAACATCGCTTATAAAAGGTGCTGAGTGTTCATTTTCAGGTGCTGAGTGTCCACCTATGGGGATGTTAGAATGAGACTTGGATGTTGGGAGGAGGAGGAGAAGAAGAGGGGAGAAGAGGAGGAGGAGGCCGCTTTCACCTCCATGTACACACATCACACACACACACACACACATACACATACACATACACATATACACATACACACACACACGCACGTGCACACTCCAAAAACATGTATACACGAAAATCATACGCATATATTTCCATTTTGTGTGTGTGTGTATATGTTCACTAATACGGATATATCAGTAAAGTGCATGAAGTTATTGCAAAATTTAATATGCAATTTGTTGGTGGTGAAGTTGGCGAAATAATTACAGTTGCATGTGATGGCGAGGCAAAGGCAGTGATTATGAAGGTTGAGGTAGAGGTGATATCTTAATTTTGATAGTAAAACAGGGTTGCCTTTATTCCACCCACTATCACCTCCACCAACACCTCCACCACCCACTGCCACCACCACCACCAACATCTCCACCGCACACTACCACTACCACCACCACCTCCAACACCACCACCCACTATCACCACCACCACTACCAACACCACCCTCGCCATCACGTCTTCCCGGTCCCGTCACCCATTTACACCTTAAAGAATGGGCTCAGAAAACAAGGTGAACATGGGGCGCAGAGGCGAAAGGAGGGCCAGGTGTGTGAGAGAGAAAGGGTGGATGGGTGAGTGTGGGTTGGAGTGGGATGGATGGGTGTGGGTGGTGCTCCCTGCTGCGTGGAGAGAGTTACAGGACCTCTAAGGTGCTACTGTAACCTGAGTTACTTGTGAAAGAGGCCAGATATGTATATATATATATATAATATATATATATATATATATATATATATATATATATATATATATATATATATATATATATATATATATATATATATATATATATATATATAAGCGAGAGAGAGAGAGAGAGAGAGAGAGAGAGAGAGAGAGAGAGAGAGAGAGAGAGAGAGAGAGAGAGAGAGAGAGAGAGAGAGAGAGAGAGAGAGAGAGAGAGAGAGAGAGAGAGAGAGAGAGAGAGAGAGAGAGAGAGAGAGAGAGAGAGAGAGAGAGAGAATGGCACTATGATTTATGGATATAATTGTATTTTTGAGCATATACATTTTTTTTGCCGTAAATATCAAATTACTAAAAGTGCTCGTGAAAGTGCTTGTTACTATTTTTTGTTGTTAATTCAAATTTGTCAGATCCAAGGGTCTGCTTACCACGTCAGCCAATTTTTACATGAAAACAAAACCGGTTGTCTGATTTGTAATATAAAAATACGAGCGAATCCAACTTATTAGAATTATTATGCAGCTGAAGGTATTGGCTTTACATTTTCTTCAGCTTGTGCTCGTCATGTGACTTGAATGTAACTTGTTTTCATGCATCCATGTTTATGCATTCAAGAATTAGCAGTTTTTGTGCCCGATGCTTTTACTGATACACTGTTGCTAATTGAAGCATAAATTGTCATGTACTGGATCGCCTCTCGCCAATTTCTTCCTGTTTTGCTCTTGTTCATCCTGTTCTTTGGTCTCCTCCTCCTCCTCCTCCTCCTCCTCCTCCTCCTCCTCCTCCTCCTCCTCCTCCTCCTCCTCCTTCGCCTCTATTTGGCCTGAGAAAAATGAGTTAGCCACGCCCTTCAGCCTCTACGCGGTAAGGTAAGATGCAGTGCTGGAAGGAATACAACCCCATTCCCTTTCCTTCTCAGTATTTCCTATTCTTCCCATTCCCCTTCCTAACACTACTGTACTACTACATCCTTAACTTTCTTCACCATCAACACCATCTTCTCACCTCGCGCAGTACCTTTCCTCACCCCATACATCCCTTCTGATTCTCCTTTTATGACATAACATATTTTCATCTTTCCCTTCATTCTTTTCACGACTATGATATAAAGGTCTTCCTCACCTTTTCTCCCCCCATCAACCAGGTCAGTCTTCCCTCAACCTTCTCGACGCACGCAGGCTAGTCAGGGTAAACACAGCGCATGGCCGGCACTTCCAGACGTAGCAGTTTAGAGCATCACGGTGAGGTATTGAGCATGCTTAAGAGTGGCATGATGATTGTACGTGAGCCGGGGCCGAGAATCAATTAAGTGTAGTAGATTTAATGAGGCACAATATCCCTCACAAATGACGGTAATTAAGGCCCTCAAGCACGACGCTACGATGACCATCAATCAGGCGTCTGGAATAATACCCAGCTCGGGGAGGACCGCGCCCTAACCTCGCTCCCGTCTGGGGTGGTCGCTTTTAATCTTTGAAACGGCGGCGGCGGCGACCTAGAGGTGAGGAGAGGGAGGGAGGGAGGGCAGGAGGGATGTAGTACGTACGTAGTTAGGGGGTTTGGGAGGGAGGGAGCTTCAGTTAGTAGCCTCCTGACGTAAAGTGTTAAATAGTAAACACCACCTTCGTCGCCGCCGCCTGCGTTATAAAACATACGTTCACTACGTAACAATGCTGGCGGTGATGCTGAGGGTGAAATGATTTGTCCTTTGAAACTGCTCCTTGGCTCTCCTCTTTCTCCCACACCTTCCTGCACACACACACACACACACACACACGCACGCACGCACGCACGCACGCACGCACGCACGCACGCACGCACGCACGCACGCACGCACGCACGCACGCACGCACGCACGCACGCGCACGCACGCACGCACGCACGCACGCACGCACGCACGCACGCACGCACGCACGCACGCACGCACGCACGCACGCACGCACGCACGCACGCACGCACGCACGCACGCACGCACGCACGCACGCACGCACGCACGCACGCACGCACGCACGCACGCACGCACGCACGCACGCACGCACGCACGCACGCACGCACGCACGCACGCACGCACGCACGCACGCACGCACGCACGCACGCACGCACGCACGCACGCACGCACGCACGCACGCACGCACGCACGCACGCACGCACGCACCACGCACGCACGCACGCACGCACGCACGCACGCACGCACGCACGCACGCACGCACGCACGCACGCACGCACGCACGCACGCACGCACGCACGCACGCGAGATGGAGACACTTAATGCTTCTTGATCCTCATCGGCGTGGAGGAACTTTTGGGGCGTTGCAAAGTTGTGGGACTGTGGGTGGAAACTATAATAATCCTACGCCGTCTTGTGCTTGCTGGCGGCCAAAGAGAAGGGGAGTGAGAAAAGGAGGAGAGGGAGAGGAGAGGGTGGGAGGGGAAGGTGGACATGATAGAGGGGAGGGGGGGAGACTGAGAATGTGTGACACAGTAAAAGTTGAGGCCGGGAGGAAAATTATTGGCTGAGGAGAATAGTTAGCTAAGGCGAGAGCGTGTGGTCGAGGAAGACGTATGAGCGTGAGGAGGAGGAGAAGGAACACCAGGGAAAATTATTGAGAGAGAGAGAGAGAGAGAGAGAGAGAGAGAGAGAGAGAGAGAGAGAGAGAGAGAGAGAGAGAGAGAGAGAGAGAGAGAGAGAGAAGAGAGAGAGAGAGAGAGAGAGAGAGAGAGAGAGAGAGAGAGAGAGAGAGAGAGAGAGAGAGAATATTTCGTATATTAAGAGAGAAAATTCAGGGCTAGGAAAAATGTATCCGGGAGGTGAAGACAGGGTTTAGGCAGAATGGATGACTTGAAGAAAACGTGTAATCCAGCGAGACTTTGAGACTTTTAGGGGAAAACTTGAGCTCTGGAGGTGAGTCTGCTGCCAAGGAATCAGAGGTTTGTCATCCTGGCTTACCTTAATACTGGGGTCACGCTTTAGCTGCTGCTGCTGCTGATGGTGCTGATGTTGATGCTGATATTGATGCTGCTTTCTCTGGTCCTACCCTTCGTTGTGATCGAGTAGTGTTGGAGAAGTCATGGCAAAAGAAAAAAAAAATTAAGACTAGAGGACAGGGTGGAGAAGGTAGAGTGGAATGAGCAATTGGAATTGAAGGAAAGGCAGGGAAAAGATTGATGGGGAGAAGAGAATGAGCAAAGGCAAGAGAAGAACGTGAAGAAAGTTAAATGAAAGTAGTAATGTTGGGAGTAAGAGAAACAGGAGGAGGTTAAAATGGAAAACTAGGAAAAGCGGATGAAAAAATAATGAATTAGAATAACAAAAGCCGAGGAGAAGAAAGAAAATAATGAGAGGAAAAAAATAAATGAACAACAAAAATCTAGGAAAAAAAAATGTATGATGAGGACGAGTACTCGAAGTAGAAAAAACAAGAGATAACATTGTATTAAAAGCATTGTTTGTAGTTCCGATGATTCACCACAAACAGACGATAATGTACAGATAAATTGAAGGCCGGTTCCCACTAGCCCGCTTCTACGGCCGCCGTTGCCGTACACCGCCCAACAATGACGTCACAAAAAAGTCGACCGCACCGCTGTACCGCTGTACGGCTGCCGTACAAAGTTAAAATCAAGTCATCCTTCCCGCTCGGCGGTGTCCGCTCGAGTGGAGGTGCAAACTGTGCCCGGTTACCACTACCGCCACTCAAGCGGTGATGATGGTGACGTCATTGTTGGGCGGTGTACGGCAACGGCGGCCGTAGAAGCGGGCTAGTGGGAACCGGCCTTAAGGTAGACAGGTCGACTGATGGAGAGGGACACAAACTCATAGACATACAAATACAGTCGGCGCCAAAAAACTTAGGACGCCAAAAAACTTGGGGGGGAAATAACGTCCTTAGCTGTTTTGACAATTTCGGTGGGAGCGATTGAATTTTTTTACGTTTTTTGTATATCTGGCAGTGTATTAGGGTTTCTGCTGTAGATTCCTTGCTCCTGCCCGCTCTGGATCTTCCAAGTCATCATAGGAAGAGGTTGTTGTGTTTGGTTCTCCAACCTTCCTACACCCCCATTCGCCCCTCCATCTTCTACCGCCTTCTCCAGGTCTAATAAAGCATTATGCCGGGCAAATCTCCATCATATGTGAAGAAGACACATATAGTAACCTTGTATCGAAGTGGGAAAACAATTGGCCAGATAGCGAGGGAGATGTGTGTTTCCAAACATAGCGTCTCGGTGTGGTGCAGGCGGGCGCAAGATGGTGTTAGAGACTGTTTTGGCGTGGAAGAAAGGGTCAGGGCGGCCAAGAAAAACTTCAAAGAAGACTGATCAACTGCTCAAAATGATTATTGACATCAACAAACCTTATGAGCAGTTGATCAGTCTTCTTTGAAGTTTTTCTTGGCCGCCCTGACCCTTTCTTCCACGCCAAAACAGTCTCTAACACCATCTTGCGCCCGCCTGCACCACAACGAGACGGTATGTTTGGAAACACACATCTCCCTCGCTATCTGGCCAATTGTTTTCCCACTTCGATACAAGGTTACTATATGTGTCTTCTTCACAATTGATAGAGATTTGCCCGGAATAATGCTTTATTAGACCTGGAGAAGGCGGTAGAAGATGGAGGGGCAAATGGGGGTGTAGGAAGGTTGGATAACCAAACACAACAACCTCCTCCTATGATGACTTGGAAGATACAGAGCGGGCAGGAGCAAGGAATCTACAGCAGAAACCCTAATACACTGCCAGATATACAAAAAACGTAAAAAAAATCAGTCGCTCCCACCGAAATTGTCAAAACAGCTAAGGACGTTATTCCCACCCCAAGTTTTTTGGCGTCCTAAGTTTTTTTGCGCCGACTGTAACTTGATACATATACTCTCCCCAAAACAGACAAGTTAAAAAGGGAAGCACTGATTATTATACAACATATCTTCAAGGAATCTGCTGAACATTTCCTCACTATATATAATTTGCTCTAGGTTAAAGGTTTTATATTCTGTTTGGATCTGTATAGGAAAAAGTATGGTGTGTATGTCCATTTAGTGTGCTGTGAGAGGATTGCATTAAGTGTGTAAACGTTCTTCATACATACGACAAAAAGCAATTTTGTCTTCCACTTTCCAAATATGAACCCAAAAAGTTGAAGTGTGGTATTAATTCACTCATGCCGTCCTTCCACGTGGTAACATAAACCCACAACTCTAATATAGCGAGGCGGTGACCTAGTTTATTTTATGGCTTATAGCGCCTGTAGGCTTCTTTTTTTTCCTGAGGGCTCAGGTGGTTGGCCCTGCACATTCTGGAGGGTTGTCAAAGTTGGCCTTCGCCCGTGGTGGCGCAGGCTGGATTTTTATAGCGAGACATGTGATGGTTTTTTGTGATGGTTTGACTTGAGGCTCATGCTGCCACCTGGTGCCTTCCGCTTTACGTGTAGTCGCAGTCGAAGGTGAGATTGATGGGCTGCATGTGGGTATCTTCGGTCACTCGACGATGGATGAAACAGTTGCTCCTGGTAGGACTTGAACTCGGGACTTTGTGCTTACAACTACCAGGCTCTTATCAACCGCGTTAAAGATGGTTGAAAGAGTTGCCCCAGGCAAGATTTGATTTCGGGACATCGAGCTCACCAAGACGCCAACCACTCGGCCACCCCCTCCCCGGTTAGTGCATGGATGTAGTGAGCTCGGCGTCTGATGTTTGAGATCCGCCGGATGCAAATCTTTCCTACAGCGTCGAGTGGCCGAAGTCTACCCACATGCTGCCCATCAACCTACCATCGACGGCGAGTGCATCGGAGGACATCGGGGGGGGGGGGGGGGGGCTATGCATGAGCCTGCACAGGCGTAACTAGAAAAAAAATCCTGTCAGTGCCACCACGGGCGAGGACTAACCATCATAGCCCTCAAAATGAACTCATAGGGCTAAACATTGAAGCCCTCATGGAGAGAAAATAGCTTACAAGCGCTTTAGTCCTAGACTTAAAATAAAATTGTGTCTCTTTGTTATTGGGGTATTTTTGGAGACACCTTGGAAGACTGGCACCGAGGGTTTTCAGGGTTCAGTAATTTTGTGGCATCCCGATTGTGAAGGTCACGTGGCGTTGCTGGGCGTGGCAGCCTTGTTTGGGAGCCTCGGAGGTGTTTCCATCTGTGAGTTGTTGATGGTTATGTGGAGACTTGTAGTGGTTGATGACACCCTCGGAATAAATCCATTGCAGTCTATTTATGGTGGGGCGTGGTGGGGAGAGGGGAGGCCGTGGTGTGGGGCGGGGCTGGTGTGATGATGGTTGGCGCCGGAGTGAGGGTATCGTGTTATTGGCGCCCAACCAGTAATCAAACACCTGCCGTTATCTATAAGTCGCGGCATAAATTCATGTTATCTGCCGATCTTGTTTAGGTCACAATGATCCTATTCTTTTTCTGATTCTTCTTCTTAAAATAATGGGCTACTTAACTACTGTTCTCTGTCATGCAATCAATAAGTCTTGACACAAGAAATGGGTTTTGATACGTGTGTATAATAATATATATATATATATATATATATATATATATATATATATATATATATATATATAATATATATATATATATATATATATATATATTATATATATATATATATATATATATATTATATATATATATATATACAGTATATACAATATATATATATTATATATATATATGAATATGTCAGAAATAGGTGTGTTCGAAGGGAAATGGATCTTCAGTAGGAATAGAACGACCAGTGTTGTTACAAACAGCAATAAATACAATAAAGCCAAAATAAAGATGCTGTTTGTAACAACACTGGTCGTTCTCTTCCTAATATATATATATATATATATATATATATATATATATATATATATATATATATATATATATATATATATATATATATATATATACATATATATATATATATATATGTCTATACGTATATATGGAACAAGTGTATCCGCTGTGTTATCTTGTGCCAGGACCAGAGATGTTGGTCTCAGTGACCTAAGCAAGCCGAGGTGTCACGACGGCAGCCACGCATCGCTGGGTGGTCCTGGTGACCTGCGTGTTAGCCACCTGCAACACTCTTCATGACAGGCTGGGCGGCGCGAAAAACACGATGCCCTCCCGCCCTCAGCAGGAGTGTGCACACGATATTTACACCGCGTGTCTCCTGCTGCCGCGGCTGTGTTCTTGTACACTAAAATTCCTCTTCGAAGGTGATCACCGACCATGACCATCGTGTCAAAGGCGTGTGTCGTGCTTTGTCTTGGTAAAATAGATAATTTAACATACAGTTAGCAGCACTGTCATCATGTAGCAATTTGTTATGTTCGTCCCTCAGAAGGCAATGATGCACATTACTGACACTTCATCACCCTGCTTGTGGACGTCTTTCTGTCATGCCTTAAAAGCTTTGCTATGTACGTTGATAAGGAGCTAACGAGGTGCAGGCCGAGGTGACCAAGACAAAGTTTCATCTTCTAGGCTGTGCAATCTTCCTGCCCAATCCTGTGTGTAATGAAATATGTTGCCTTTCTACTGCTACCGCTGCTACTACTAGAACAACAACAATAAAAACAACAACAATAACCATTTTTATAACTATTACATACTACTACTTCTAGTACCACCATCAACATCACTACTACTACTACTACTACTACTACTACTACTACTACTACTACTACTACTTTTATTAAGGCATCTCACAGCCCTTATACAAGTTAGATTCTTTAAAAGACTGATTAGGTCAAACAATCCTATCATTAAATATAATATATATTTTTATACAAAAGGTCTTTTTATGACTTATGTGAGACATTTATTTGATCAGTATTACAATATCAATATATTTGAAGAGGCTCTGGATGTTATTAAGGCCAGGATAGTCTGGGTACAGCGACATGAGGAGAGGCGAGGCCCCTGTTTATTTTATGGATATTAATCCCTTCATAGATTAGGGGTTAACTTTTTTATATTTCCTATGTTGTTTACAAATGTATTAGATATTTTAGTTTTGTATATATATATACTTTATAGATCATTTTAATTTATATCAATTGATTTTAATGGTTAGCCTATTCATACATTTTGTTTTATTTGTACATGTATGAGATTTTTAATTTGATATCTTAAGGTGAAACACATAAAATACATACCTGAAAAATTTATCATATAAGTATGTGCAAAGTATGCTGTTTGTATATAACAATAACATTTATTTTTTCTTATTGTATATCTCGTGCGTCTACTCTACGTACTATGTAAGTTTCTTACGAAAATAAAATGTACTGAACTGAACTGAACTACTACTACTACTACTACTACTACTACTACTACTACCACTACTACTACTACCACTACTACTACTACTACTACTACTACTACTGCTACTGCTACTGCTACTGCTACTGCTACTGCTACTGCTACTGCTACTGCTACTGCTACTACTTCTTTCCAGTCAGACTCTCATGTTCCTATTTAAATAATTTTGCTTGCCAGAGTATGGTCTGGCCTTATGGCAGACTCTTAAGATGAAAAATAAATTCTGCTATAAGACATTTCAGACAGCTTACCACAATGCCTTAAAAAAAGTGTTTGCTCTGCCACGATACCACAGTAACCATGAGATGGCTCAACAGACATGTAATTTGTTGTTCCAACATTATAATGCATTTGTACAGGCAAGATATTTTAAGAGACTTTTGGCCATCAATAACTCCCTCATTAAATGGTGTTTGCCCTTTCTAAAAAACGGATATACACTGCCTTCAATATAATTATTATTTAGAGATTTTTATAACATAAATTTGATAGAATATGACCTGCAAACCATTAGAGCTAGAATTACGTGGGTACAAAATCATGAACCTGGCCGTCTGAACCACTATGCACCAAACATTTAAGCTTATATAACTGCAGGTAGCTGCTTGTATGTGGAATTTTAGATAATGTGTGAATTATTTTAATTTTGAATGATTTTTTTAATCTTTTTAGATGGACTTGAAGTCCTTTGAGCTTCATATTTTATTTTGTCATTATATATGTACAGTAAAATTTGATTTATTGATAAGTTTTCCTTGCATAATTTTATATTATGCATCGATTGAATCTGTTTACTAGTATATACGAAATAAAGGAATGATGATGATGATAATGACGACTACTATTACTACTACTACTACTACTACTACTACTACTACTACTACTACTACTACTACTACTACTACTACTACTACTTTTTCCATTACTACCTTCTACCCCGGTACTACTGTGGAACTTTTACTGACTGTTTATGCAAGTAACACATACGCACAGTACAACATGAACATGACACTGTTCATTAGATATAAAAAAGAAGCATGTTACGTAAAAAAGGAAGTATATATATAATCTTCATTTAGTTAATTAAGTAATGTAGTTGAACACACACACACCACCCACCCACCCTTACCCACACACCCACACACACGCACCCACCCATGCACCCACACAAACACCGCCCAGCAATAAATCCTTACGCTGTATAAATAACATTGCTGGAGTCGAGCGGGGAGAAAGGGACACACAAGCTCGTATATCAGAGAGTGAAAGGGTGTAGCGGCGTGCGTCATCTCTTCCTCTAATAATGAAAGCTAATCCTGACTAATAGAGTCATTCCTAACGAGCGATATCATTCGTCATACCTCATTCGCAACACCAATTTCGGGGGTTCCGGCGATAACGAGAGAAAGAACCAGAGATAGTGAGGGGAGGAAGGGTGGAAGGGTCAGCAGGAGGGAGGCATTGTTGCAGGGAGGGAAGGAGGGAGAGGGCAGGGAGGGGAAACCGCGTATCTGACAAATAGACGGGGATATAAGAGGTTACCCTGAGGCGCCTCACTGCTGGTCTCCTACTAGTTATCTTTTGCCATGAAATTTGAGAAGTGCCGATGACTGGGTGTGGTTGAGAGAGAGAGAGAGATAGGGATTGTGTGTGTGTGTGCAGCGGGTAGTTAGAGAAGGATAATATATAGGAAACAAGTAAGAGGCGCAGAACAGAATGTCTGAAAAGGACAAGTTTTTGGAAGAGCAGGAGGAGGAGGAAAAGGAAGAAGAGAAAGGAACGAGGGTTTGATAAAGGACGGAGGCTAGATGACATGATAGGTGAGTGGGATGAGGGAGAAACAGGCAGTAACTGGTAGCGAATGAGCACTTGTGTGGAACTTGAGAGAGAGAGAGAGAGAGAGAGAGAGAGAGAGAGAGAGAGAGAGAGAGAGAGAGAGAGAGAGAGAGAGAGAGAGAGAGAGTATCTGGGTGTGGCTCCTTGTTAGGTCAAGCGTTGTAACAATGAACACATTATGATCCTCAATAATCCTCATCGACC
>JACEEZ010001197.1:60000-85000 GCA_016584305.1 Chionoecetes opilio | reverse complement strand
ACCAAGAGGTTGCCATTAGCAGCGGCCTGCAAGACTGGAAATACAAGGAAATGTACAGTACCGTGAAAATGGAAGTTGTCGAGGAGGAAAAATCCATGAAAATTTCTTGATGCTTTCAGAATTCACCAAGAAGTTGCTGTTGGAGGCGTGTGGAGGTAGTGGGCAAGGTCTTCAGGTGGCGAGATAAGTCATGGAAATAGGCGTAAATAGTCGAATAATGCCGGGAAAGGAATATTCGGTGCTTGGAAATAGTAGTGAGGAGTAATTCATTTGTCTTGGGTGTTGCGAATGAAACCCTTGAAAGATGTGAAAGATGGTTGTTGGTGAGAGGCAGTATGAAGCGTGAGACATCAAAGCAGGAGACTGTGATTGACGTAGTGTGCGCCGCTTACTGAGGCAGGCACCCTGGAATGTAAGATATTTGTTGAAATCAGTGAAAAGAATGACTGTGAGGGAGGAAAAGAGGGAGGAACGTCGGACTTTATCGAAAGGAGCGCAGGAAGTATTTTGGAGGAATACTGGGGAAATATTTTTGGATTGTGGAGAGATAAATAGATGTAGATACTGTTGGAGTAAAGAGATGAAGATGAAGGAACCTGAGGAAGGTGGTGGGTGAGGGTGAAAGGGTGTGGATTGGCCTCTGTGTAAGTCAATGGCTAAAGTGTCTGTGTCTACTGCTTTTATGATACAAAGGAGGGGAAGAAGGAGGAGAGGAATGGTTGAAATGGGGGATTTATGTTATTAATGATAATGGTGGTGATGTTCATGGTGGTGGTTGAAGATAGTGGTGATGGGGAGGGAAAGGTGTGGTGAAAGGGGTAAAGAAGGAGAATGATGAGCTAAACGGAAATTCCTGAAGCTAACATTTGGAATTCTATAATCGATGGAAAGCTATATGATTATATAATTATATACAGTATTACGCAAACTACTACTAATGGTAATAGTAAATAAAGGAAAAAGGAAACTATCCAGGTCTTAAATATTCAATAAATACGTATGAATATAAGGAAAATAGATAAGAAGTTGTATTCCAGTCTAAAATTATACTACTTTACAAATTTAGAGAGAGAGAGAGAGAGAGAGAGAGAGAGAGAGAGAGAGAGAGAGAGAGGAGAGAGAGAAAAGAGAGAGAGAGAGAGAGAGAGAGAGAGAGAGAGAGAGAGAGAGAGAGCGAGAGAGAGAGAGAGAGAGAGAGAGAGAGAGGTCAGAAAGTAAGAGGCAAAGAAGGGAGAGAGAGAGGTCAGAAAGTAAGAGGCAGAGAGAGAGAGAGAGGAGAGAGAGAGAGAGAGAGAGAGAGAGAGAGAGAGAGAGAGAGAGAGAGAGAGAGAGGAGAGAGAGAGAGAGAGAGAGAGAGAGGTCAGAAAGTAAGAGGCAGAGAAGGGAAGTGCGGTAGTGGGAGGGGAGGGGAGAAGAAATGGAGAGACATGGAGGGGGGGGAGGAGACATGGAGGGAGGGAGGGGAGAACACTTGGAGGTAGGGGCAGTAATGGAGGGAGGGGAGGAGGCCAGGGTCAAACTAGCCTTCGAGTTTAGGGTGTGGCTGCTGCCCTGACCCCCTACTCCCCACATTCTCCTCTCTCTCATCTCCTCTCTCCCCTCCCTCATCATCTCCCCCGCCCTCTTCATCCTCCTTCTCTTCTCCTCTCACTGTCCCACCCCTCCCCCTCCTCCTCCTCTCCCCCTCTTCCTTCTCCCTCAGGTTATTCCTACCTAGTTAATATTGTTACCTCCCTATCCACACTCCCCTTGCTCTTTACTTGTTAATTCTCTCTCTCTCTCTCTCTCTCTCCTTCTTCTCTTCTCTCTCTCTCTCTCTCTCTCTCTCTCTCTCTCTCTCTCTCTCTCTCTCTCTCTCTCTCTCTCTCTCTCTCTCTCTCTCTCTCTCTCTCTCTCTCTCTCTCTCTCTCTCTCTCTCTCTCTCTCTCTCTCTCTCTCTCTCTCTCTCTCTCTCTCTCTCTCATTATCTCCATCTCTCTAGTTAATATATTGGTTATGTTTTCTTACATTGTATTTCTACATAATATTTAAGTATCCTGTCCAATAATTCATATTACCTATTTGTATTTACTTAACTATTTTGTTTACTTTCCTTATCTTCATTTCTCTTTATTTTCTAATTCATTTCCTTTGATCTATATGCTGCTTTTGCTTGCATTCCACAGCCATTTATTTAACATATTCATACCCATCATCCTCTTTCCTTCTCCTTTTCTCTCTACTCACCCTTTCCATCCTCACTTTTTTTCACCAGTCACTACCCTCCTTCATTTCTCTTCTCTCCCTTTCCTTAACCCATTAATCGTGAGGTGTGGGCGGCATTCCATTAATAGACGTCATTTCCCTTATTTATAGGTCGCTACCTTTTAATGGGAAGGGAAAGGTGGGCGGGGCCAGGTGGGTACAGAGGCACGGGTGGAATGGTGGTAAATGGGTGTTGTAGATGGCTCGGTGGATGGCTGGGTAGATGGGTCGGTAGATAGTTGGGTAGATGAGCCGATAAGCATCCAGGTAGATAGAGGATGTTCCTATGTACTTTTGGTAATTTCACATAAGAACAAACATTATCTAAATCCAAGTTTCATATTTTATCTATAAATTTGTCTAATCTTTTCTTCAAACTCCCTATCGACTCTGCACTAACAACCTGATAACTGAGTCTATTCTAAGTACCCGCAATTTCTTCTTCTCTCATTTATAAATCTATTTTGTCCTGTTTGAACCCGTTACTTCTTATGCTGATTACTAACTAGAAAGTTTTTGTCTAAATTCTGGTTTTTACGTTTTCTGCATTTGTTATATATATTTTTTTTGTATTTTGTTTTGTCTTCATATGTCATTTGTCTACCTTAAGTAACTTCGTTTCTATCTCCCTCTCTTTCTTCTTTTTATTCCCTCCTTTTACATTTTCTGCATTTCTTTCTTTCATATTTCTGTCTTTTTATATTCACAAGTGATAAATGTATTCATCATTCTCTCCTACTTCCCATTTTTTCTTCCCTCCCTTTCTCCCCTCCCTTTCTTCCCTCCTTTACTTCCCTCATTTTTTTATCTTCCTATCTTCCTTAATAGATTTGTTATACAATTACCAATTTTTTCTTCCTGTATACTATCGCTTTCCCTTCCTCCATCTGTCCATCGGTCCTCTTCCCCTCCACCTTACCTGCCTCGTTAGTCTCATTAGCTGTCTATGTCTTCAAATAACGAGGACACAGGTAACATTAGGCGCAGGGAAGGGACAGGGAAGGGGAAGGGAGTACCTGTTTAGTTTGCCCTTCCTGCCACTTCCCTTCGCCTCGCCTCTATCTCCCTCCTCTCTCTGTTCATCACGTCTTTAACTGATAGGAATGTTCTTCTCTCTCTCTCTCTCTCTCTCTCTCTCTCTCTCTCTCTCTCTCTCTCTCTCTCTCTCTCCCCTTCCTCTCTCTCTCTCTCTCTCTCTCTCTCTCTCTCTCCTCTCTCTCTCTCTCTCTCTCTCTCTCTCTCTCTCTCTCTCTCTCTCTCTCTCTCTCGTTCGTCATTGGTTGGGTTGTTTCATTGTTGTTTAATGAGTGAGCCCTTTATGGGGCCAGCATTGCCGCCCCTTAGCCTGCCACATCAGGGACCTCCGATGGTACCTAAAGTTAAGGCAAGCGTTACGTTGACATCCAGCATTACTTGCACTATATCTTGCTTCATATAATATAATATATATATAATATATATATATATATATATATATATATATATATATATATATTATATATATATATATATATATATATATATATATATATATATATATATATATATATATATATATATATATATATATATATATATATATATGCATATATATTAGGGTGGTCCTTTTTTATATATATATATTTATATATATTTTATATATATATATATATATATATATATATATATGCATATATATTAGGGTGGTCCTTTTTTTTCTAATTTGATTTTTAATAGTCTCACCCCCCCCCCCAAACTGTTCCTTTTGGGCCAAAAAAAACACTGTGTAAACTTTCCTTAAGATATATGAGTATTTAGAGGTGGCTCATTGGATCGGAAGTTTCTCACATATCAAGTTCTTGCATGCATCTGCAGAAACAATTCTGCTTCTAGGACACGTGAAAAAGTGTACCTTATCGAAGACTATGTGGATAATATTAATGATACGAAACTACCCTCAAACAAACAAGTTTTTTTTTTTCCTACATTTGCATCGGCAGCAGGGTAAAACAGTTCACAGCTCAGCTACTAGGACTGTTGAGAAAGTAGCAGACTTTTGGAATAAAGCTCCAATGAGGGACCAACAGCATTGCATCAAAAAGGTGGAAGCCATGTTTACAAAATGGAAGGGGCTGAAAAAAAATTCAAGCCATCAAACAGCGACCCAGATGAGAAAAGAGAATGAATTCAAGGACTGCTTTCAGAATTTGTTTGACATTGCACATACTGAAGCTCTTTCAATGATCAAAATTGATGAAGATAGACAATTTTTGATTGGTCAACGGGAAAAAAGACGGAGAGAACCAAGGACATCAGTGGACAAGAATTGGCAGAGGAAGGAGATGCACAAGGAGGAAAGAGAGCAAAAGGAAAGGAAGCGAAAATTGACAACGAAATGGGCACTCTTGAGCGTGAAAGAATGGTAACTTGGGAAAGTACATCCAGTTCCAGTACTGGGGAGAATGAAGGAGAAGAGGAACCAGTTGCTGGACAAAGTTAAGAGGAGACCCCTCCAAAGAAGCGTGGACGAAAGCAAGTGATTACTCCAAGCCTTGCAGCAGCTTTGGACAGAAACCAGGCGTCAGACAGAGCAGCATTAATGATTGTTGGTGAAACAGCACGGAGCTTAGGCCAAGATCTCCAATCAGTGGTTTTAAATCGGTCAAGCATTCGTCTACAACGTCAGATGCATAGAAAAGACACTGCAGCAGAAATCTTAATAAACTTTGACCCACAGTTGCCCTTAATTGTTCATTGGGATGGCAAACTTTTCCCAGACCTTTCTGGTTCAGAAAAAGTTGATCGCCTTCCTGTACACTAGTAGTGTCTAACAATGGGAAGGTTCAACTGCTTGCAGTGACAAAAATCTGTTCAGGATCAGGAGAGGCACAAGCTCGAGCAGTTTATGATGCGCTCAAGGGATGGAAAGTTGAGGAGAAAGTCCAAGGAATGTGTTTTGACACAACCAGGTCAAACACAGGCCGACAAAATGGAGCATGTGTGATTCTGGAGAGGCTACTTGGTCATGATCTTTTACATATTGGATGCCGGATCCACATTCTGGAAATTGTGGCAGGAGCGGCATTTAATGAGGCCATGGGTTTCTCGTCAGGTCCAGAAATACACCTTTTCAAACGTTGCAAAGTAAGATGGGAATTAATTGCCCAGCATACCTTTCAAGACCTCCAGTGATGAATATGCAGCCAGTGCTGTTGCTGATACCAAAGACGAAACACTGAAGTTCCTGGAAAAGGTGCTGAAGGAGAGAATCAACCAAGAGATGATTACAAGGAGCTGATTGAACATACCATGCTTTTCCTTGATGTCCCACCTCCTCGTGGAACACGATTTGCTGCTCCTGGAGCTATGCATCATGTCCGTTGGATGTCTAAGGACATCTACACATTAAAGGTTTGGATGTTTCGTTCCCAATTTACACTGACTGCAAAGGAACAGCGAGGGCTACGTGACCTATGCATATTTTTCTCCATAATTTATGTCAAAGCCTGGATAACAGCCCCGTGTGCAGCGAAGGCACCCCAGAATGACCTAACCTTGGTTAAATCGCTGCAGACCTACAGTGCAATCCAGAAAGGTATCTCCAATGTCACCTTGCACAAGATGATGGGCCACCTTTGGTTCTTGTCAGAAGAGTTGGTTGCTCTAGCCTTGTTTGATGATGATGTCGTCACTGCCACCAAGCAAGAGATGGCAAATGCTATGCTGTAACCAGGTCCAGCAGATGAAGAGGATCCACCTAAACGTGCAATAGTGGACCTGCAACTGTTACAGGGAGTGTCACATTCAAACTTTACAACAAAGCACTCCAGAAAGCTACTGCAGAAGTTGAAGTTACCAGATGGATTTTTGGAATTGCCAGCAACTCAGTGGGAGAAATATTCCGACTTCCAAACGGCAAAGGCTTTAGCATCAACTCTGGCTGTAACGAATGACCATGCTGAACGAGTAGTTGCACTGGTACAATAGTTTTATGGTCTTCTGACTAAGGAAGAAGAGCAGCTGCAGTATATTCTTGAAGTTGTTGCTGACCACAGGAAACGTTTTCCTCAAGCTCTTAAGCAGACCTTAATTGGGCAACAATGCGTGGCTGTTCACCATGATACCCTACGAATGAGTAGACCAGGGGTGTCCAAACTTTTTTCACAGAGGGCCACATGTGGAAAATATACGAAGGGTTTGGCCACTCAGTAAAAGCGAGGTGATATAGTAAAGTTAGCAAAGTCAAATCAAATGTAGGTAAATAATCGTTGATAATTGAAATTGCTTAAAAAATACAGACAAGATCACAGCTTTCCATTAATGAATGTTTATGAATTAATTTCTATGAAAAAGTATTAATTTTCCCATCGTCTCTGAAATTTTCTGCACTCACTCGCTATCTTGCGTTTCTTTGGTTCCGCCATTTTGGTTCCGGCCCGGCGCGGCGGCGGTAAAAGTTAAACAAATACGTCTGTTACCTAACTTACAATCCTCTCTCTGTCGAGCCTCGAACAAATCAATCAATCATTGGGGGCATACGCCGGGGGGCGCGTCGCCTCGCCCATCCTACGACGCCACTCCCGGGGGTCACCAAACGCGAGTTCCCATGCAGGCTCCTTTCCCATACCAAGCAGCTCTCGACAAGAAACATCAACTTGCCCCAGCCACGAGCCTTGTGGGCGCCCCCTTGGCCTCCTCCACGCCGGATTGTCTCTTACAGATACAACCCGATGGGAAGGATCGGTTTCAGGGTAGCGTGCCACATGCCCATATAGCCGAAGTTGGCGTTGACGGACTATGCAGGTAATAGGCCTCGATTCAGTCTCACGGTGCAATCGCTGATTTGACACGTAATCATCCCAGCGATACCCCAAGATTCTACGAAGACACTTATTACCAAAGGCATTGATTCGTCTCTTCAAGTCACTATTTAGTGTCCATGTCTCACAACCATAGAGTAAGACAGGGATCACAAGCGACTTGAAGATCCGGATCTTTGTCCTCCTGCACAGGTACCGACAAGGCCAAATACTCCCGCTGAGCGAGTCCATAACACCGTGGGCCATGCCAATCCGCCGTAAGGCTTCTTGACGTAACCCGCCGTCATTATGGACTGCGCTACCAAGGTATGTAAAACTTTCCAAGATCTCAATGTCCTCGCCACACGGATGAACAGACTATACTGCTTCATCTAGTAAGTCTCCAAACACCTGGACCTTGGTCTTTAGCCAGGAGACCTCAAGTCCCAAAGGCTTTGCCTCCTCGTGCAGTGCCTCGAGAGCCATCACCAGGACCTCCAGCGACTCAGCAAAGATTACTGCATCATCGGCAAAAACAAGATCAGTGATCTTGGTGTTGCCGACGGATGCTCCACAATCACTTTGATCTACAACCTTGTCCAATACCCAGTCCATACAAGCGTTGAAAAGTGATGGGGCAAGGACGCACCCTTGCCTCACTCCTGTATTCACAGGAAAGAAGCTGGATACACCTGCCCCACACTTCACAGCACTCTCAGTCCCAGAATACAGACGAGTTATCAAACCAATAGTCCTTGCAGGAATCCCTCGAAGTCGCAGAAGATCCCAGACTGACTCACGATGCACTGAGTCAAACGCCTTCTTGAGATCAACATAGGCTGCAAGCATCCCCTGTCGAAACTCACGTCGGCGTTCCACCAGGACACGAAGCGCTAGGATACGGTCCGTTGTTGACTTACCAGGCGTGAACCCAGACTGCTGAGGTCTCTGATGCTTCACCAGATGACTGCGAATTCGTGTCAGCAATAGATGGGCAAGCACCTTGCCAGGTACGCTGAGCAGTGTAATACCGCGGTAATTGTTGCAGTCCTGACGGTCCCCTTTCCCTTTCCAGATAGGGACGACCAGCCCCCTTTTCCAGTCAGGAGGAATGGTACCTGATTGTCACACGGCAGTCAGGACAGCATGCAACCCGCGGATCATTGCCTCACCCCCAGCTTTGAGGAGCTCCGCACTTATATTACAAACACCAGCTGCCTTTCCACCCTTCAACTTTGCTACAGCCTCTCTGACTTCGTCAAGAGAGGGTGCGGTTTCGTCAATGGGAGGATCGGCATCCGCTGCCTGTAACCCAGTTGTGTGAAGCTGCTCAGTTGGAGGGTCCACCGTGAACAACTGCCCAAAGTACTCAGCCCAACGAGCCATCTGCCCATCCATGTCCGACACGAGGCGCCCATCTGCTGTTCGAATAGCACTCGCCCGAGAAGGAGACTTGGAACGGAGCTTCTTCAGGGCTCGGTAGGCGGGTCGGAGGTCATTAGCGTTCAAATGACCCTCGACATCCTCAGCGAGACTCCTGACATACCTCTCCTTGTCTCTCCTCAGGAGGGTTCTAGTCCGGCGTGACAGAGCCCTGTGCTGGTCCCGGTTCCCAGCCAGTCTGGCAGCGCGACTCTCCTCGATTTTCTCCAGCGTCTCCGTCGAGACAAAACCCCGCCTTGACCTCGGGCGCTCCCCAATACACTCCTTGGCAGCCTGTAGAGTTTCACGTTTGAAGGTATCCCACAGTTCTACAGGATCCCCGAGAGCACCGAGCACATCAAACCGATTTGAGACTGCCACCGCATACTCATGAGCACATGTCAAGTCCTTCAGTTTCTCAAGATGAAACACAGTATGGTTACCTCGAACAAAGAGTAGCATTTTAAGCAAAACACGGCTCTAACAACAAAATCCTAACTCAGCTTCCACTCCAAAGACCAGTCAGACAACCCGTAATGTGTGCTTGCCTGTGTGTGGGTGTCAGTCTGTATGTATGTCTGACTGGGGAGCGAAAAGCCAGATTACTACGACACAACCAGCCCCACTTTAAATAACTGTGGGCGAGACAGGAGTCACTCCCTAACACTCCTGCACACCTTCTCTCTTCCACAACCAGAATAAGGGCATGGATAAGCCCAAATTAAGTCCAACACCCCCAACCAGGCGCTTGACTCAAAGAGGAAAACCGAGAGAGACTGGTGCGCGTGTGTGCTCCTTACGAACGCCGCTCGATGTCTATCCAAGGCCTGCTGTTTCCACCCGCCTTCCTCGTGGGCGTCATGTCCTTGTCTAGCAATTTTGCGAAACGTAGTGTTCGCGTCTCTCCTATCACTGTCTCCTCCTTCTCCACAGCTCATTTACTATTTTCTCTCCTCCACATCTCCCTCTCCTTCCATCTCTCTGTTCACCTCTTCCTCCTCACCTCCACCTGTTATCTTGTTTAACTCTTCCCGCCACGTCAAAAGGAATAATTTTAGCATCCCTCTCAATTCATTCACAATTAATTTTGGGACATAAAATTATTTCATTACATTTTTAAAAATTTACTGCAGGCCAATTAAAAATGGACAGCGGGCCGCAATTGGCCCGCGGGCCGTAGTTTGGACACCCCTGGAGTAAACAGTACCCACTTTTAAGTGGGGGGGACCCAAACTAGTTTAATTTAATAGCTCATCCACCTTTCTCCCCTTTGGCCATCAGTGTGGAAAAACAAATCCATTGAGCCACCTCTAAATATCAATATTTGTCCATGAAAACTTTACATGGTGTGTTATAGAATCACTACAGTTTGTCTTTGCCATAGCCATTGTTCTAATAAAATCTGAAATGAGGAGAACAAAATTAATTACATAATAAAAAAATAATAAATATAACATAATACACATAGGAAAATACAAATAATTTGTTATAATTGTTTTTGCAGATGCGTGCAAGAACTTGATAGGTGAGAAACTTCCGATTCATTGAGCCACCTCTAAATATTCATATATCTTAATGAAAGTTTACACAGTGGGTTTTTGGGCCAGAAAGAACAGTTTGGGGGGGTGAGACAAATACTTCTCAAAAATTTGTGTTGTTGTGTATATATAAGGACCACCCTAATATATATATATATATATATATATATATATATATATATATATATATACACACACACGACACGTATGTCTGTGTGTGTGTATGTGTGTGTTTGTGTGTGTGTGTGTGTGTATGTGTGTGTGTGTGTGTGTGTGTGTGTGTGTGTGTGTGTGTGTTTGTGTGCGTGTGTGTTTGTGTGTGTGTGTATTTACCTAGTTTACCTAGTTGTGTTTTACAGGGGCTGAGCTACACTCGTGTGGTCCCGTCTCCGTATCTACATTTATCCATTCTTTTTTTCAACTGGTGCACATTCTTGGCCGATATCACCTCCTCATTTAGTCCATTCCAAACTTGTACGTTTCTATGAGGGAAGCTGTACTTCTTTATGTTGTTCAGGCCGCAGTATGTGTGTGTGTGTGTGTGTGTGTGTGTGTGTAATTTTTGAACGATTTTTTTGTCGAGTATAGCCAAGACGCACATTGCAATGCTTTACTTATTATTATTATTATCATCATCACGCAGTATTAAACAATATATGAAGTCGTTATACTCAAAACAGTTGCCGTCTTTAACAATATAGTGGGCAGAATTGGTTGTTTGGAGCTTTGTGAATTGTTATGATACTACGTTTTACATTTATTGCCGTGGAATCAAAAGTGTTTAACAAAACTAGAACAACCAGTTCTGTATGATTCATTTGAAATAATTGATACCCGGCAACCACCTCCTAAATGAACGCCAGTCAGCAAGGCTTGGCAACAGTGCTTATTTAATACCCTGTACTGTATGACGGTACGCACCTTTAATTGTAGGTTTGTTATGATGATCCCTCGCTCTGAATGCCTCACCTCTTAACTTGAGGAAAGGGTTGTGGGGAAAAATCCTTCTTCTTGCATATTGAAGAAAATTATAAGTGAATGTTTTTCTTGATCGATTTATTTGAGCCATTTGAAGAATCGCTGAAGCCTTCGTATATGTATTGTTTTTGACAACTACAGTTGATGAAGCTGAAATTATGGTTGATATGAAACAATCTTAGTTTATGCATGTTTAAAACTAGAGGCAGTCATGGCCCTGCCTCCCCACTCCCCTGTAAGCCCTCCCCCCCAGGGTCATGCCCCACACGCCCGCAGCGGGCGGGGCAGCCACCGTGGTTTACAACCTCCCCGCGGTGTTAGGAGCGGCACTTCGGCATAAAATATACCGTGTATTAGTAGTCTTTCCAGCAGCTATACGGCGGCCTCACCGCCTGCCTGCCTCAACCTGCTGCAGGCCAGGGGTGATTTTTGTCTGGTAAAATGAAAGCTTCCGTAGAAGCCACCCGAGGAAGCCTTGTTGTGGCGGGTCCCTGGATGTGCCTATTTGCGTGTTAAAGATAATGGCAGGTCTTGTCTGTGGTACATCTTTTATCAGGAGTAGATTTAGTGAACTATGACTGTGAGGCGAGTCTTCACTTGAATCGAGAAAAACACAGGTTTGCGTCCAGCCGGCCAAGGCGCGGTGGTGGTCCTGTTGATAAGCCGTCCAGATGTCGTGGCAATCTTTTGACTTTATCTCTGAATGCTTCTAGACCTTGTTGTGGGCGGTGACACTGCCGGGATGGGCGCCTTTGTGCCTCACTAATGGTGCAGGAAACCTCGGTCTCAAGCGATGGCCGGTGTGATTATTATAATCGACTGTTCTGGCATCACTGATATCGGGTTGTTGCTGTCGAACTAGATATTATGCATCACCATATAAGCCTTTCTTTTATTTTCTTTGTTAATCAGGGAAGCTTATTGTGGTTAAAGGCACTTATTCTTATTAACGCGGAGGTGCTCGTTCAGAGGAGAACGGAGAACTCGTTCTCCCTGCACGCGGCTCCTGTCTCCGCCTCCCACCCTGCTTGCTTGGCGGGTACTGCTACAGATGCTGATTATATTGATAGTGCTAATGATGATGATAACTGCGATGGTGGTAATGGTTATGATGATGATGATGATAATAATGGTAATGATAATGTAAATAATGACGATGATAATATTTGTAATAGATGTCATTCTTTTTTTTTCTTTTCTTTTTTCTTTTTTTTACATCACAGGGAACTGGCCAAGGGCACAACACAAATGGGTAACACAAAGCCTGCTTAGTTGCCAGTCCCTATAAAGAAGACAGTAAGATAATAAAATAAAAACAAAGGGGTAGGCCAATTTAGTTCGGATGATAATAATGATGATAATAGCAATGATGATAATGAAAGATGACCCTCTCTCCTTCTTCTCTCTCCCCCCTTGTTCCCCTTCTTTTCCATCTTATTAGCATTCTCCCTTTCCCTTCTTCCCTTGAACTAGACTTCCTTTACCGCCTCAAGTTGGACCAGTTAAATACAAAGTGAACAACCAAGAAGAGAGAAAGATGAGGGGGGGGAAGGGAGAGTAAGATATAATGGGGAGTAGAGAGAGAGAGAGAGAGAGAGAGAGAGAGAGAGAGAGAGAGAGAGAGAGAGAGAGAGAGAGGAGAGAGAGAGAGAGAGAGAGAGAGAGAGAGAGAGAGGAGAGAGAGAGAGAGAGAGAGAGAGAGAGAGAGAGAGAGAGAGAGAGAGAGAGAACGGAGGAGTGAGAGGAATGAAGACAGGAAGGAAAGGGCACAGGTGTGTTTTGGAATTATTAGAGATGAAAGTGTTGTCTTATTGAAATATATTTTTGTACACCGCTTCCGTAACCCTTCCTACTGTATGTGTGTGTGTGTGCGCCTGTGTGTGTGTGTGCATGTGTGTGTGTGTGTGTGTGTTGTGTATGTATGTATGATTAGAGTACATTTACTTGATCGTTAGTCAAATCAAATGTGCATAAATGCATACATAATGAAATGTACAGACCCTCACACACACACACACACACACACACACACACACACACACACACACACACACACACACACACACACACACACACACACACACACACACACACACACACACACACACACACACACACACACACACACACACACACACACACACACACACACACACACACACACACACATATATGCAACATTTGGTAGTGGCATAGATAAAAAACAAACAGCTGAAAAAGAGCCATCCAGAAAGAGAGACAGAATGATAAGGAGTGACACTAAGATGAAGACAAAGGATGAAGAAGAGACGTAGGCGGCCAACGCAGACCACCTGAGAGAGATACCCCGGTGGTGACATCATCCAGGTTAATTAGCTCACTTACCTGGTGCTTTTTGACGGACCTCTGAGCAAGTCTCTCTCTCTCTCTCTCTCTCTCTCTCTCTCTCTCTCTCTCTCTCTTCTCGTCTCTCATCTCTCTCTCTCTCTCTCTCTCTCTCTCTCTCTCTCTCTCTACTCTCTCTCTCTGCTCTCTCTCTCTCTCCCCTCTCTCTCTCTCTCTCTCCTCTCTCTCTCCCTCTCTCTCCTCTCTCCTCTCTCTCTCTCTCTCTCTCTCTCTCTCTCTCTCTCTCTCCTCTCTCTCTCTCTCTCCTCTCTCTCTCTCTCTCTCTCTCTCTCTCTCTCTCTCTCTCTCTCTCTCTCTCCCCTCTCTCTCTCTCTCTCTCTCTCTCTCCTCTCTCTCTCTCTCTCTCTCTCTCTTCCTCCTCTCTCTCCTCTCTCTCTCTCTCTCAAATATTTGCAAGTCATAAATGTTTTCTTTTACATTAGAAATAATAATTGTGTGTAGTTTGCCTTTTCCTCCTTCCACACCTCAGCTCACTCTCATAGTCTTCCTTGTCTTCCTCCTATTCTTCTCGTTTAATCTCTTTCCTCCTTCTCGTCATAGTTTCAGTCAACCATATCTGCTCAAGAAATGAGCATGGCTGTCTTTTAGCGTGCTTAATTTTTTACTTAATGTTTGTGAAATTTAGTTTGTTGATTGGCAGCGAGCGAAGCGAGCTGCTTCTTACCATAAGACCCGTGGAACCAAGTTTAAGCCAAAAAGTGAATAACTACTCCTAAATATTGTCGGATTGAGCTGAAATTTGACATGCAAGTAGTGCTGTCAAAATCAATGGTGGGGGGGGGGTGTCTGTGAAACAAACTTTTTGCGTAGAACAAGCCCTTAATGAGTAATTAGCGTAAACTACTCCTAAATATTGTCGGATTGAGCTGAAATTTGACATGCAAGTAGTGCTGTCAAAATCAATGGGGGTCTGTGTAAGAACATGTTTGCGTAGAACAAGCCCTTAATGAGTAATTAGCGTAATGAGTTAATTTGCTGGAACATGGCTCGCTGCCACGTTCCAGCCGCAAGAACTGAGCCAAAAGCAAAGGGGCCAGAGGCTGGACGCCTATACTTGATGCAATGTTTCTCATGTTGTAGAGAAATAAACTTTGGTAATATACTATTGTCCCTTACTAAAGACTCCGCAGCAAGTTGCAGCTAGTGTTAATTATTCAAGGCCGTGAATGAGGGACTGGCTACCATGGGGTTCTGGGTGTTGTCATATTCTTAATAAGTGTGAGGTTAGACTTCTATCCATTGTTTCAAGTGTGTGCATGACGGAAGGAATACTTACCGTGAAAGAATGTGATTCCGTCCACAAAGATATGAGAAAGATTAGCGATGCAACAATCGGTCTTTGTTTCTCAGTCGCAACATTTGTGAAGTCATGTTCTTTGGGTCTAAATTAGTATATGTCAACATGATATGCGATGAATCACAGTGAGTATACTGTTAGAAGAAAACACCTTGGCGTTATAGTTTCCGTTGACATACTGGAAGCCATGGACATATGAGACTATAGATAACTAAACATCCTTGCGGTATATTTTTCCCGAGTGTTACGTCTCCTTCATATCTATATTTGTTCTAATTCCTTTGCATATTGAACTTTTCAGCGTGAGTTAAATTGGAATGTTCCGCCATGTGCGTGGTTAGAAACTCACTTTATGTATAGATTTCCATGTACGTTCGCTCCATCCTATTCTGCGTCCTGTCTCTTGCATCGTGTTGGCAGCGTGGCGGTAGGAAGGGTGGCGATGCTGGGGGTCGCCTTACCTTCCTGTCCATTTCACCTTCTCACCATTAAGGATCCACAAAACAGAGGAGTCTACTTTAGCAGGCAATCTTGTTATCAACCATCAGGCTTTATAATACCCGATACTCCTACGTTACTGTCTTCCCATTTGCCTCTCTTCTCCTTCTCTACTTCTTCCTCCTCCTCTTTCTCCTCTATTCCCTCGGCAGCATCCCCCCCGTCCCTTCCCTCCAGTGCCGCGGCCAGACAAGCCCTATATTAAGCCGGCGAGGCAGCTTGTTACCCGTGGGCTGACTACTCCACTAACAAGGTTAACACTCACCTTCACTTCCGCACGTTTTCACCTAAGCATTCCTGAAGGTGTGGCGCGTTGCTCGGCGTGGCTAAATGACTTCACCTGTACTGACGTTACGTGCAGACAGATTACGTCGTGGAAAGGCTGCGAGGAGAGTAAAGGGGTCGTGCCTGTATGTGTGTGTGTGTGTGTGTGTGTGTGTGTGTGTGTGTGTGTGTGTGTGTGTGTGTGTGTGTGTGTGTGTGTGTGTGTGTGTGTGTGTGTGTGTGTGTGTGTGTGTGTGTGTGTGTGTGTGTGTGTGTGTGTGTGTTTTGTACTGCGCAGGTGTGGGCCAGCCACCATCCGGGGGGGACTGGCAGCATCCCAGGACGGCGGGAGATCAGTCGATGTCGCCCGCTGTGCAGGGGTCGCAGCCTCCCGGACGCCCAGGGCTGTGGCGGCGGCGGAGGAGCGAGGGACAGGACCAGCACGGAAGGCAATGAGACGAGGCCGACGGAGGACACGCGACATGGAGAGGAAAGCAGTCAGACGGACGCGAGTCACACCCCGGGGACATGACTGGCATTGAAAAGGAGAAATAAACAGATATTTTCAACCAGATGAATAAGACTACAACACAACCGATTAAGTAAAGAACATGTTGTCTTCAGCAAATACCACAAGAAATGAGGCTACCCAAGGAGTTCTGAGACACACGTATACTGGAAAATAGGTTAGGAAAGTGAAGAAGTAGTAGAAGAATGGAAAGTCTCAAGAAAAAATCTTTGAACGTTGAAAAGAACAAAGAGAGTACGTATGTAAATTTTGGGTGTATTTCAGTCAAGGCTTCATCTCTATGCTTGATATAAACCTTCAGACGCCAACAAAAGCTCATTGTTAGTGGATTTAAAGTCTTCCGATACTGATAACATCGTGACGGCATTTATTCAATATAATTCACATTATCTTCACACTATCAAGATATGAAGAGGAAAAAATTATAGCAATAATGATGGGAAAACACGTAAATCTGAGAAACTATTCGCGAAAATATCGATAAGAGAGTGAAGAAAAAAATGGAAGTGGTAAGCGTCAAGAGAGAGAGAAAAAAAGTGAAATTGCGAGGAATTATTCGAATAAGAAATAGTGCAAGAGTAAAATAAGGAAAAAATTAAAGTGTGAAATTACACGATGGGGAAAACGAAACTTATTAAAAGAGCAAATTGAAAAATTAATTAAGCCACCAAACACAATGTATGAGAGAGAAAAAAAGAGAGAGAGAGAGAGAGAGAGAGAGAGAGAGAGAGAGAGAGAGAGAGAGAGAGAGAGAGAGAGAGAGAGAGAGAGAGAGAGAGAGAGAGAGAGAGAGAGAGAGAGAGAGAGAGAGAGAGAGAGAGAGGAGAGAGAGAGAGAGAGAGAGAGAGGAGAGAGAGAGAGAGAGAGAGAGAGAGAGAGAGAGAGAGAGAACAAAACAGAGCAGACCAAGAGAGAGAAGAGAAACAGAAACAGACCGAGAGACAGAAAGAGAATGTATACAAATGAGAGTAAGGTAAAGAAATGCAGATGAGGGTTTAGGAATGAGGGGAGTGGGCGAGGCGGGTGAGGATGATAGGTGAGGGAGGGGTGAGGGGTGAAGGGTCATCTTATTTCTTCCCCCAAATACGGGGCTAACGAGGGCAGGTGACAACACACAACCAGACCATGAGTATCCACACGCCGAATACAAACCTTTTTTTTTCTGTGTTAGGGGAAGAAAACAAAAAAAATAATATATAAACAAACAAGACAAGACAGACATGCAGACACGTAAAAAACATCAACATAAACATAAACATAAGAAAAAAAACGTAGTTGAGGTAACAAAAAAAAAAAAAAAGAGAGAGAGAGAGAGAGAGAGAGAGAGAGAGAGAGAGAGAGAGAGAGAGAGAGAGAGAGAGAGAGAGAGAGAGAGAGAGAGAGAGAGAGAGAGAGAGAGAGAGAAGGCGAACGTTTAAAGCTTCAGATATTGTGACAAAAGAGAATGAAAAGTAAAAAAGAAAAGATAAATTAATGTGTTGACGGGAGTGGATGAGAGAGGAAGGGGAAGGAGGTTAGGTGAGAGGAGCAGCCTGCGTAGTAGTATGTAAAGAGTGGACATATGGCATTAACAGGATGGATTTTATAATGTAATTTAGTGGAGTTAGCGCAAAGAAGGAAGGAGAAGGAGATAGTTGATGGACTCTCTCTCTCTCTCTCTCTCCTCTCTCTCTCTCTCTCTCTCTCTCTCCTCTCTCTCTCTCTCTCTCCTCTCTCTCCTCTCTCTCTCTCCTCTCTCTCTCTCTCTCTCTCTCTCTCTCTCCTCCCCTTCCTCTCTCTCTCTCTCTCTCTCTCTCTCTCTCTCTCTCTCTCATGTTGACATTTGTATGTGCTATTTTCTAGGTGTGTGTGTGTGTGTGTGTGTGTGTGTGTGTGTGTGTGTGTGTGTGTGTGTGTGTGTGTGTGTGTGTGTGTGTGTGTGTGTGTTTACGTACCCTGCTGTTTTATGTACATGGCACATTTCCATTAAACAAGACTCCCTTCCTCCCTTCCTCCCTCCTTTCTCTCATACCTTCAAGTAAAATCTTAATTAGGGTTCTTCCTCATAGTGCTCTCCCGACCCGCCCCTTTTAATTCTTCCTATATCTTATCCCCTCCCTTCCCTCCCTCTTATCTCACTTGCTCTTCCCCCTTGTCCTATGTATTACCCTTCACTTTTTTACACCATTTCTCCCTTTCCTCCTTCTCTTTTCTACAATAACCTTGATTGTATATCTATTATTTTATATGTTTTTCGTTTTATTAGATTTAACCTTTCGCTATTTTACTTATATATATATATTTTTTTCTTGTTGTCTTTTCACTTTGCATTTCTTTATTTCTATGTATCACTATGTGTGTTTATTCATTTAGTTGTATTTTTACAGGGCCTGAGCTACACTTGTATGGCCAAGGATATCTACATTTTATCACTCATCCTTAGTGCTTAGTGCTGGCTGAAACAATCACCACGGGAGGCGGGCCACAAACCCTCGGCTAACACCCGGTACCCATTCACTGCTGGGTGGACTGGGGCTTGGGTTTTAAGGAGACCGCCCATATTTCTCCGCTCCGCCCGGGGATTGAACCCGGGACTTTTCAATTGTGAACCGAGCGTGATAACCCTTTCACTACGGAGTATCTTAAGTACTCCGAGTACCAAGTGTGTGTCTGTCAGTATGTATGTGTGTGTATATGTAAGTTTGTATGTAGGTACGTGTGTGTATGTCTCTCTCAGGCAACTAATTAGTGTCCAGGGAATTCATATCTTGTAATTAATTGTAAGGGTCTCACCGATACAAGTGCCCTTTATCATTGTTGTTTTACAGGATTCTAAGTGTGCCTCGCTGGTGAAGGTTACTGAGAAGTGTTTCATATCGAGGTTGGTGTTGCGCGGTTTTTTGGACGTTGCAGTTTGTCTTGTGCATTGGTCTCATGTGTAACTTCTGTTTTTTTCTACGTTATGCTATCTTTGATTTGTATTCGGTGTGGTAAGGACTTAGTAGCTTTATGTGTGTCTGTGTGTGTGTGTAAGTATACCTAGTTGCAATATACACGATCTAAACTATACTATTGTGGTCTTGCTTGTAACTATATTTATCTAGTTTTTTTAATATCTGCATTTGTGTGTGTTTGTAATTATATCTATCTATCTATCTATCTATCTATCTATCTATCTATCTATCTATATCTATATCTATATCTATATATATATATATATATATATATATATATAATATATATCTATATCAAATATATTATTAATATATATATATATATTATATATAATATATATATATATATATATATATATATATACGTATATATATTATATATATATATAATATAATATGTATATATATGTGTGTGTGTGTGTGGGTGTGGGTGTGTGTGTGTGTGTGTGTATCTGTGTGTGTTTTGTCGTTTTATGGGTTGGTTGTGGTTTTGGTGAAGATAAAACTGATGATGGTAGCTGCAATGATGGTGGAGTGGACAATGATGAATTTGATGATGGTTGTATATGTGGTGGTAGTGGTGGTTGTAGTGGTGGTGGTCAGTAGCAATGTCTCCAGTATTACCTTCATGCATCAAGGGGTTCCCGAAATAGGTGGTGTTACCTTACCGGCCTTGTCCTCTTGTACCTTTCTTTCCCTATGAATATTTTTCCTTTACCGTATACTCTTTTTTTTTCTCTCTCATCCTTTCTCTCTTCCTCCGGCCTTCCATCCCTCCCTCCTTACCTGAATCTCCTCTTTCCTCCCAGCTCTCCTCCGTGCTTAGTGGGTTAAGGGCGTCATGCTAGTAATTAAGATCGTATCGCGGCTTTGCTTATTCTTAATAGGGTGGGTGAAACAGGATCTCCTGATATGTTGTGTGAAGGGATGGAGTAAAGGTGGAGGGAAATGATGGGAAGAAATGGGTTGGAGATGGAGAGAAACGAGGGGGGGGGGGCAAAGGAGGAAGATAATGTTGTGAAACGTACGGAGAAGAAAATATTGTGTCATTGGGGAGAAAAGTGCACAGAAGAGAAAAGGGAGGAGTGGCGGAAAGAGATTGAGAAATTAGTGAAAAATGTTGAAGTTTGGGGGTATAATGTAATTTTTCGTCAGATGAGAAGAATTTGAAAAATAATACAAGATAGAAAAGAAAGTTGGACACGTATTTACAATTCAGAAATGTGTAAATTTACCTTGATTCCCATTTTCGGTACATTCCATTACTTCTTTTTTTCTCTCCTTAACACTAGAGTTTTACTTTTGCCCTTTCAGGTCACCTCTTTTCAATATTTCAGTCACCCTTCCTACTACTCCTCGTGATATATTTCATCGTCTTATTGCCAACCTTCGTTTTTTATAGCTTTCTCACTCGGTCTGCACACCTTCGTTACTTCCTCGCCCACCTTGGCCTCCACCTCCCCCTCGCCCTCCTCCCTCCTGAAGGTCTCGCTCGGCTGCCCAACAACACCTGAGTAGCAGCAGTGACCAGTCAGGCAGGTGACACGCCATTACTTCTCCCTCCTTACCTCTCCCGCCACCCTAACACTCTCTCTCTCTCTCTCTCTCTCTCTCTCTCTCTCTCTCTCTCTCTCTCTCTCTCTCTCTCTCCTCTCGCTCTCGCTCTCGCTCTCGCTCTCGCTCTCGCTCTCGCTCTCGCTCTCGCTCTCGCTCTCGCTCTCGCTCTCGCTCTCTCTCTCTCTCTCTCTCTCTCACACACCTCTCAATACCTCCTACCTGGAGATATATACGCTCTCAAGTATGCCTTCACGGAACACCTTTCTTGTGTCTAGTGTGCCGCTAATTAACACATCACAGGTAACTCGTCCTCAGGCTGTGTTCACCTGGTTGTCTATTCAGTACGCGTTCAAGACATTGCTATGCGTGAAGGTTAGTTTTTGTTGTAATGGTCACTGTTAGCGGCTTGTCTTTAGGTGGACATTTCTTTATGCATGTGGGTTTTATTGCCGCCTGCCGCCGTTTTTTTTTATTTTTGCTTATTCAGAGTATTTTTTTTAGAGGTTGATTTTGTTGATTTGATAAAGTCTTTTAGGGAATTATCTTGGTAAGTCGATATACATACATGCATACATGCATACTTACACATATATACGTCCACAAATACATATATACATGCATACACACGTACTTAATTACTCAATTACTTACATTCATACATACATACATACATACATACATGTATCAATCAATCAATCATTGTGGTGATACGCCGGGGGGCGCGTTGCATCGCCCACCCTATGATGCCACTCCCGGGGGTCACCACGCGTGAGTCCCCATTCAGGCTCCCTTCCCATACCAAGCTAATCTCGACATGATACATGTATACGTGTGTATATATGCTTTTACGCCTCATATTTATATATACGTGCATTTATACCTATACAAAAGTCATTAATCACGTGTTTTCATACATTTAAAAAATCTTGACTATGGGGTGCAGAGTGACATTAAGTCCTCTCACAATGTAGAGAGTCGTAGACCTTACATTATACACTGTACTAGACGAATTCAACATACATGCATACCCACACACATGCATACTCATACACACACACACACATACACAAATACATACACACACAGACACACACACACACACACACACACACACACACACACACACACACACACACACACACACACACACACACACACACACACACACACACACACACACACACACACACACACACACACACACACACACACACACACACACACACACACACACACACACACACACACACACACACACACACACACACACATACATACATACATACATTAAGCATCTATCTGCTCACAATCTCCTATCTGATCGTCAGTACGGTTTCCGTAAAGAGCGATCTACTGGCGATCTTCTAGCTTTCCTTACTGAATCTTGGTCATCCTCCTTTCGGGGTTTCGGTGAAACTTTTGCTCTTGCCCTTGACATTTCAAAAGCTTTTGATAGAGTATGGCACAAATCTTTAATTTCCAAACTACCCTCATTCATTTTCTATCCTTCTCTCTGTACCTTCATCTTAAGTTTCCTTTCAAACCGTTCTATTGCAGCTACTGTAGACGGACATTGTTCTTCTCCTAAATATATCAATAGTGGTGCTCCCCAGGGTTTTGTCCTATCACCCACTCTCTTTCTTTTATTCATTAATGATCTTCTAAGTCTAACTCAAAGCCCTATCCATTCCTACGCTGATGATTCTACCCTGCAGTTTTCAACGTCGTTTATTAGACGTCCAACTCAACAGGAACTAAGTAATTCACGGAGAAATGCCACCGAGCGCCTAACTTCTGATCTTTCTATAATTTCTGATCGGGGCAAAGCAAACCTTGTTTTGTTCAATGCCTCAAAAACCCAATTTCTTCACCTATCTACTCGACAAAACCAACCAAATAATTATCCCCTCTTCTTCAATGACACTCAACTGTCTCCTTCTTCTACAATGAACATTCTTGGACTACTCTTTACTAAAATCTGAACTGGAAATCTCACATCTCATCTCTTGCTAAAACAGCTTCTAAGAAGTTAGGTGTCCTGTGGCCTCTGTGTCCTTTTTTTTCTCCCTCCCAGTTGCTTTCTCTCTACAGGGGCCTTATCCGCTCATGTATGGAGTATGTCTCACATGTTTGGGTGAGATCCACTCATACAGTTCTCCAAAGCAGGGCTGAGTCTAAAGCTTTTCGTCTCATCAACTCCCCTCCTCTGACTGACTGTCTTCAATCTTTAAATCTCCGCCGCAATGTTGCTTCTCTTGATATCTTCTACCGTTATTTTCATGCTCACAGCTCTTCACAACTTGCTAACAGCATGCCCCCCCCCCTCCCGCGGCCTCGCTGCACAAGACTTTCTACTCATTCTCATCCCTATTCTGTCCATCTTCCTAATGCAAGAGTTAATCAGTATCTTTACTCTTTCATCCCTTTCACTGGTAAACTCTGGAACTCTCTTCCTGTTTCTGTTTTCTACCTTCCTATGACTTAAATCTTTTCAAGAGAAGAGTGACAAGACACCTCCCGAGCTCAATTGACCCACCCCCCTTTTTTATACTCTTACTGTCTTCTTTATAGGGACTGGCAACTAAGCGGGCTTTGTGTTACCTCTTTTTGTTGTGCCCTTGGCCAGTCTTTTGTGATGTAATTTTTTTTTACATACATACATACATACATACATACATACATACATACATACATACATACATACATACATACAGAAAACACTGTAATCTGAAAAATCTGTAATTATTATACAGCTCCAGTTTATCATGCCTTTAGCTACACTCACACACGGTTTATGATACTCTCGTCTAACGGATCTCTCGAGATCCGTCGGCAAGAGCTCCAACTTTTCACGTTGTCAAATGTTCCTATTTTCTAAGACTCAATATATATACATATATATATATATATATATATATATATATATATATATATATATATATATATATATATATATATATAAATATATATATATATATATCAAATAACCATTTACCTGTCTTTCTGTATACCTAACCAAAGACACTACTCTATACTGGACTTGCTACTCGTGCCCCGCGCCAACCCGCCCATGACCAGTGGAGGCCAGTTTTGCGATCCCTGCCATTTTAGAACATCACCCTTATTTCCCTTCCTAAGGTTTATCAGTATATATGATATACCGTTATCTTCGTAACTGTTTGTTCTATAATATTATCAAATAAAAAACAGTAAAATACACTAAAGAAATGCCATTATGAGAGAGTGAAGAAATATGCATGACCTCAATATATACTTAAACTCTTCGCCATTTAATATTTTGCGAAAAAACATTTTAGATGCTAGCAATAAAAAGAAGCGGATTTTCATTAGCTTTCCATTGATATATTTCGTTTTCTGATAAATGAATTACCACCATGCCTAAATTAGCGTTAACTAAAAAAATAACATCATCAATCGTATCGGCAAGTAAAAAAGTGTTCCATGAATACAGTAGGCTATGGCATATCAGTATAAATGATACACTGTTATCTTCGTGAATGTTTGTTCTATAATATTATCAAATAAAAAACTGTAAAATATACTAAAGAAATTCCATTATGCGACTGAAGAAATATGCATGAACTTATATTCACTTAAACTCATCGCAATTTGATATTTTGCGGTAAGACTTTTTACATGTAACATATCAATAGAAGCGGAATTTAATTAGCTTTCCATTGCTATATTTCATTTTCTGATAAATGAATTATAACCATGCATAAATTAGCGTTAACTAAATAAATAACAGCATCCATCGGGTAATTATCCCGATAGATGATGTTATTTTTTTAGTTAACGCTAATTTATGCATGGTTATGTTTAATTTATCAGAAAACGAAATATAGCAATGGAAAGCTAATGAAAATCCGCTTCTTTCTATCGCTAGTATCTAAAATGTTTGCTCGCAAAATATTAAATGGTGATGAGTTCAAGTGAATATTAAGTTCATGCATATTTCTTAACTCTCTCATAATGGCATTTCTTTATTGCATTTTACTGTTTTTTATTTGATAATATTATAGAACAAACATTTACGAAGATAACGGTATATCATATATACTGATAAACCATAGGAAGGGAGAAGGGAGTGATGTTCGAAAATGGCAGGAATCGCAAAACTGGCCTCCACTGGAAATAGCCCAAAATGAGTAGCAAGTCCAGTATAGAGTAGTCTTTGACCTAACCTAACCTAGCCTGACTTTTACTTAACCTAACGGTAACCTAACCTAACCATTACCGTCGGCGAGAGTTCCCCGTTGCATATTCCCGTTTTCTGGAAGAGTATTTGGCGTTTACTCATGAACACGTCGGGTTAGGTTACGTTAGGTTACGGATAGGGTAGGTTAGGTTTTCCTGGTCTAAAACTTTGTTTGGGAATCACAATGAGGGTAATTTCGAAAAAATCCTATGGTTAGTTTCGGAGCTACAGCCAAGCGTCTTTACTCGGAAACCACATACTCGCATAGAGAACGGGAATATGTTTCCCGGTTTGTGTCGGGACGAGAATAATCAGTAGACGAGAGTATCAGGTAACCCCTCCCCCCCCACACACACAC
>JACEEZ010001197.1:42500-52500 GCA_016584305.1 Chionoecetes opilio | reverse complement strand
TAGTTAGTGCAGAGTCATTAGAGAGCTTTAAAAGGAGGCTAGATAAATTCATGGATGGGGATGAAAGGTGGATGTAGGTAGTGTTAAGTAACAAGAACTACCTCGTGTAGGTCTCACGGCCTCTTGTAACTTCCTTATTTTCTTATGTTCTTCTTATGTTCTTATGATAAGTGGAGAGAAAGAGGAATTGGAAGATGATTAGATGCACCAATTATTAAGAGAGCATGAGTAACACTAATTAAAAGTGTAGAAGAAGGAAAAAGTGTGTCGTATTTAGTAATTAGCATTGGAGAAGTGTATAATAAATAAGATACAAAATGCATACTAATGTATTGGAAGAATAATGAGACAAGATTAAACACTTGTGCTTTGGTACTGCTTCTTATCAATGAAAATTATGTATTAAATAAAAGAAAGGTTGAATCATTGTTATGGATGAGGTAGCTTTCTGAAATTGAGACCAGCTACCCATAAACGAAGGAGATATGCGCTTTTGGAAAATTATGTTAAGGGAAATAAAATATTCCCTCGGTTGAAATTTCTAACAAAAATAAAATTAGAAAAAAACTAGTAGCCAAAATAGAAATGAAAGTGAGAAAAATAGAAATTTGTCGAAGGAGTGTGAGTAAGGAGGGGGGGGGGAGGGAGGAAGAATAGGGAGGAAGGGGAGTAGTAGGCCAGAAGTGAAAGTATGAATTAGTGTCGGGGGGAGAGGGGGGTCAATGGTGGTGATGGTGGTTGTAGTGGTGATGATGATGGTGGTGCTAGTCGTTAATGGTGATAATAGGGTCTAAAGTTACCGTAATTACAGTTACAGTACTCCTTTTGGTGGTAATAGTTGTTAAAGGAGGAGGCAGAGGAGTAGTGGTAGGAGGAGGAGGAGGAGGAGGAGGAAGAGAATGCATTGAAATAAAGATGTCAAGTGTACAACAAGGGTATCTGCTGAAATATTACTTTTGGTTAACTGCTTGAGGCCGATTAGGACAGAATAGAACAAGGCTCCTCCACACCCACCCCTCCCTGCGGCAACAGGCTGACGGGAAGGAGTTAGCAGAAAATGTCTTGTACTTTGTAGAATACGAGGAAATGGATAGTTTACCGTAAATAACGAAATTAGAGTAAATGCTACGCTAGACTGCCATCAGCGCCGATGTATCCTGCAGGGGAGAATAACTTTAGTGGTCAACGTGGGCTGTTGTGACACGCTTCATCCTGAAATTAGAAAAAAAAGTTGATGAAAACCTGTTTCTGTGAAAATTTATATAATCGAGACATGAAGGTAGGTGTTGATTTGCGGGGCTGGGTACCCACGGGGCCGTGATTGGTCCTCCTGCCCGGCCTCAAACTGTATATCGTTTTCGAGCTGCCCACCGAGGCTTGGGATCTGTTTCAATGATCAACAACTGGAACACAGAGACAGACACGCTTTACATGAGATTATTTTACATCGCTTTATATACTAATTTCATACCGTTACCTCTTTCTACTGTCGAGTGAATTATATAACAAATAATCTTTTACAGTTGATTTTATCGAATCTATTTAATATTTGAAGTCTTCAATTATATCCTCTTTTACAACTAATTTTTAAGAGAAAAAACTTTTTTTTAGCTGATTACGTCCAAGAAGTGTAACCATTGTCTCTGATGATCTTTTCGAATAAAATCAAAGCCGACATCCTTATGGTGAGACGAGTTATCGAGTAGCACAGAAAAAAAGCACAGCCGAAAAAAAAGTAAAGTAAATAATATAAAATAATATAAACAAGTAAATAAACATTAACTGAATGCTAACTATTTTTTACAACCACATAACTAGTCTGATAATTCTTCATTTTTCTAATTGATAGGATAAAACACATCATTTGAAAAATATTAAAATGGTACAGAAAATATTTATCAGATCAGAATTCTATCATCACATATTGCTTTTCTTATCTTCCTTTTTTTTTTACACCTAAGAACATTACTCTTCTCTTCCTATAATCTTTCGTATGATCTGATATGCCTAACTTTTCTCCCATCTTTCACCCTCAAACTACTTTCTCTCCTGTCACTGCATCTCTCTCACTAACCTGATTTGATCTCCGCGCACCTGAAAACTTACTACCTGCCATCACTCATCAACACCAGAAACAGGGGTGGCTAACTGAAAAGAAAAGATGGACATTACCTAATACGCTAATGGGGTGTGAAAAGTAACAACAAATATAAGACAACAAAAACAAAGGGCGCATCGTTGAAAGATGAGGACACGACAAGCGACAGGTATTACTTAATGCGAGTGAAGGTGGAATAATGATGATGGTGATAAAGAGCGGGAAGTCACAGGTAATGGATTAAGGTGATGTAATGAAATAATAGGGAAGAAGACAGAATAATTGAGGGAAAAGGGAATGATGAGTGAAATTCTGACTTCCGTGCTACAGGGGAAAGGGGAGAAGGGGGAAGGGGAGATAATCGTGTATGTAAGAGCCCGGGGAGCATACATGGGCGGGAATGAAAGTGAATGTGAAGAATGAAAAGGGAATTTAAGATATGATCAATGTAGTGAGAGAGAGAGAGAGAGAGAGAGAGAGAGAGAGAGAGAGAGAGAGAGAGAGAGAGAGAGAGAGAGAGAGAGAGAGAGAGAGAGAGAGAGAGAGAGAGAGAGAGAGAGAGAGAGAGAGAGAGAGAGAGAGAGAGAGAGAGAGAGAGAGAGAGAGAGAGAGAGATCAGGCTGATGTTGATGGAGACGTGACCATTCCAGTTAATGAAGAAGAGAGGAGGAGGAGGAGGAATACGAAGGAAGAACAGACAGCAACAGTCCTACTGGGCCAAACGAGGCTGCCTGTGTGGCTAATTTCTACCACTCTAGTTTCTACGTGTTAGAGGCAAAAGAAAAGCAAAGTTGAAGGCTCTTCCCCACCCACCTCTCCCTCTGGGCGAGGCCAACAGGAAAAAAGTGAGAAAAAAAACACCATACAGTTTTGAAAAACTGTCATGGAATTTGATAGGGAAGATTGAAGGGGAGAAATACTCTACTAAATCTAAAGCTAAAAAAAAAAAATCGTAGGGTCGAAGTGATCGAGTTGGGCAGTTGATGCTAAGTATTTATGTTGTTCTTAAACGCCTCAACCGTGTTACCATTAACTACTTGTGTTGGAAGATAGTTCAAAATATTAATAACTCTATTAAAGAAAAAGTGCTTCGCCTTATGTGACCGAAACTGCTTACCAATGATCTTGTATCCATTACTACGAGTCATGCTTGTCCGATGAATGCTATTAATTACAACAATTCTATTAAGTCTCCTCGCAACCTACGTTTTGACAAACGGAACAAGTTAAGTTCCTTCAATCGCTCTTCGTATGGCGAAGAAGAAGGAGGGGGAGGAGGGGGGGGCAGGGGCAGAGGAGGCGTCAGGTAGGTAGTTACTGTCAAGGTAACTCAGGAGAACAAAGGGCAAGAGAGTTTTATGTTTCTCTCTACATATATTCCCCCTTCTTTCCTCCTTTCTTTCTTCCCTTTTTTCCCTCCCTCATCCATTTTATGCACAACCCATCCGCCTTCATCCCTCTGTCAATCGTGTCACGTATCTTCTGTTCTCCCTTTGAATAGAATAAAATAGATGTAATAAATGCTTATAGACTAGGAAATAGACGTCCACACTAAAGATGTGGAACGTGTCCAAACTCGCACAGGCTAAAGTCAACTTTTTAAATACCTTCACCTTAAAATACTTCTATTACAACCTGACCTAACCCAACCTAACCTTCACCATCCCCTTCTTTCATTTTCTTTACTTTTCACAAAGAAAAGAAAAGTGCTAAATTGTTCTTGAAAAAAGTTTAAAAAAAATAGTGTGGTGATGGCGGTGGTGGTGGTGGTGGTGGTGGTGGTGGTGGTGTGGTGGTGGTGGTGGTGGTGATGGTGGTTGTTGTGGTGATGGTGGTGGTTGTGGTGAAGGTGGTGATGGTGGTGGTGGTGATGGTGGTGGTGGTGGTGGTGGTGGTGGTGGTGGTGATGGTGGTGGTGGTGGTGGTGGTGATGGTCGTGGTGGTGGTGTGCTGGTGGTGGTGGTGGTGGTGATGGTGGTGTGGTGGTGGTGGTGGTGGTGTGGTTGTGGTGGTGGTGGTGGTGTGGTGTGGTGTGGTGGTGGTGGTGGTGGTGTGGTGGTGGTAGTGTGGTGGGGTGGTGGTGGTGTGGTGGTGTGATTGTGGTGTGGTGTGGGTTGGTGGTGGTGTGGGTGGTGGTGGTGGTGGTGGTGGTGTGGTTGTGGTGGGTGGTGGTGGTGGTGGTGGTGGTGGTGGTTGGTGGTGTGGTGGTGGTGGTGGTGGTGGTGGTGTGGTGGTGGTGGTGGTGGTGGTGGTTGGTGGTGGTGTGGTGGTGGTGGTGGTGGGTGGTGTGGTGGTGGTGTGGTGGTGGTGGTGGTAGAGGTGGTGGTGGTGGTGGTGGTGGTGGTGGTGTGGTGGTGGTGGTGGTGGTGGTGGTGTGGTGGTGGTGGTGGTGGTGGTGGTGTGGTGTGGTTGTGGTGTGGTGGTGGTGGTGGTGTGGTGGTGGTTGTGGTGGTGGTGGTGTGGTGGTGTATGTGGTGGTGGTGGTGGGTGTGGTGGTGGTGGTGGTGGTGGTGTGGTGGTGGCGCTGGTGGTGGTGGGTGGTGGTGGTGGTTGTGGTGGTGTGGTGGTGGTGGTGGTGTGGTGGTGGTGGTGGTTGCACGGTGGTGGTGGTGGTGTAGTGGGTGTGGTGGTGGTGGTGTGGTGGTGGTGTGGTGGTGGTGGTGTGGTGGTGGTAGAGGTGGTAGTGGTGGTGGTGGTGTGGTGTGGTGTGGTGTGGTAGTGGTGGTGGTGGTGGTGGTGTGGTGGTGGTGGGTGGTGGTGGTGGTGTGGTGGTGGTGGTGGTGGTGGTGGTGTGTGGTGGTGGTGGGGTGCACGGTGGTGGTGGTGGTGTGGAGGTGGTGTGGTGGTGGTGGTGTGGTGGTGGTGTGGTGGTGTGGTAGAGGTAGTGGTGGTGGTGGTGGTGGTAGTGGTAGAGGTGGTGGTGGTGGTGGTGGTGGTGTGGTGGTGGTGGTGTGGTGGTGTGGTGGTGGTGGTGTGGTGGTGGTGGTGTGGTGGTGGTGGTGGTAGAGGTGGTGGTGGTAAAGGTGGTGTGGTGTGGTGTGGTGCTGGTGTGGTGGTGGTGGTGGTGGTGGTGGTGGTGGTGTGGTGATGGTGGTGGTGTTGGTGGTGTCGTGGTGGTGTGGTGGTGGTGGTGGTGGTGGTGTGGTGGTGTGGTGGTGGTGTGGTGGTGTGGGGGTGGTGGTGGTGGTGGTGGTGGTGTGGTGGTGGTGGTGTGGTGGTGGTGTTGGTGGTGGTGGTATCGGTGAGCGGTGACGCTCAGAGACTCAGACACTGTTGTTGTGAGGGTTACGAACACATTTTATTTGCATTGCACTAATGCAGTACTTTCGCCACTGCACTAATGTCTCCAGGCACAATATATTACGAATTTTAGCATAAATGGTAAAAGCTCGCTTCGCTCGCTTGGACAATGAGTTAAGAGACGAAATATAACTTTCTGCGCCAAATTTCTTCCTTTGCGCCTGTATATCCGCTCCCTACAAAAGTAGTCACAAGAAGAAGAAGAGGAGGAAACATTTTACAAGCCTATATGACACCTGATTTCGGCTGAAATAGGTGTCCAAGCGAGCGAAGCGAGCTTGGACCATAAAAGTATATGTGAAGAAATGTTTAAAGAAAATGTTTTACTGAAAAAAATAAACAGGTGTAAGAATCTCAGTTAATTGTCTTATTAACCAGTTATCTTCACGCACTTTTTTTTCTCTTCCATGACCGTCCTTCATCTTTCCTCTTATCTATGTTTTCTTTATTTTCTTATTTTCACATTGCTAGCGTCTTTTCATTCTTTTATACATTTGTGGGTATAGCGATTAATGTAATTTTTTTGGGGGGAGGTATCTCGTTGATCTCTTATTTTAAGTTAATATTAACCGACATTACAGTACATGAATCCACCAGCAAGATTTTTTTTCCTTGTGCACGTTCTTATAATTTTTTTTTTTTATTATTCCCAACAACCACCAATACGTTGATCTCTGTAAAAATCCTCTTCTGTAAAAATCCTCTTTTCTGCAATGAAGTAATAAAATGAATCGCTTATTTATCACTTCTCTAATTTCCATCTATAACTCTATATAATCTTTCGTTACGTCATTCAGTCGTAACCATTCATTCTTTACACTTCCACGAACCGCTACCTTTCCCTACAACATAATGGACCAACTGCCTATGCTATCTTAACTTCTATTCCATCTGTATAATTTTCCCTGCTCGTTGTTCAAGTCTGCAGTGTAGGTACAATAACCCCTCAGCGGCCGTCTGCCTCGCTTCCCTCTACCCCCTTTCTGACGTGCTCCAGTTGTCGGTGTTACGTGCGGTCATAACTCTGCTGGGCTCAGGGTGAAACACGGATGCCCTGGGCTCGTGAGAGGCAACGCTCGGTGGCTAACAAGGCGATTGGCGCCGCAGATAACCACCTTAATTGTCTGACTGAAGTGAGCCGCGGAGAAGAGGAGGAGTTGGAACTTTTGGATGTGAAGGCGTGGAGAAGGTGGATGAGGAGGAGGAGGTGGAATAGGTGGAGGTGGTGGAAGTGGTGGGGGAGGAGGAGGATTAAATGAGAGAGAAACTGCAGCATAGATATTGTAGAGGAGACTGAGGGGTGTTAGAGAGAGAGAGAGAGAGAGAGAGAGAGAGGAGAGAGAGAGAGAGAGAGAGAGAGAGAAGAGAGAGAGAGAGAGAGAGAGAGAGAGAGAGAGAGAGAGAAGAGAGAGAGAGGAGAGAGAGAGAGAGAGAGAGAGGAGAGAGAGAGAGAGAAGAGAAGAGAGAGAGAGAGAGAGAGACAGAGAGAGAGAGAGGAGAGAGAGAGAGAGAGAAGAGAGAGAGAGAGAGAGAGAGAGAGAAAAGAAGAGAGAGAGAGAGAGAGAGAAGAGAGAGAGAGAGAGAGAGAGAGAGAGAGAGAGACTTAAACAAAGAGTCTATTGTGAGACAGTCAGTTACACCGTCAAGGATGATCTACTATGGCCCTACCTGTTGTTAATTATAAGAGAGAAAGGTGAGGTAAAGGTGATGAGAGAAGGGAGGGAAGGGGGAGGGAGAGGATGGCAGCCGGAGATTTTATTACCAAGATGAGAGGAACGGGGAAAAATTGACGAAAAAAAGAAGGACGTAAGTAAGGGCTGATAATTATTGATGAGTAAGGAGGAAGGAGGGAGGGAAATTGATGATTAAGGAAGGAAGGAGGGAAATTAATGAGTAAGGATGAAGCAGCGAGGATAATTATTGATGGTAACGAAAGAGGGAAATAGGAAAATTTTTGAGAGAGAGAGAGAGAGAGAGAGAGAGAGAGAGAGAGAGATTAAAATAAGAAGTATAAGGAAAAAGATATATTTTCCTTAACTGAAAGAAAGACAAAATAACAAATACAGAATAAATCTAAAGGTAATATAAGAAGTTGAAAAGAGGCTTAAGGCAAGTTCTAAAATCAGTGATATTGAAGTGAATAAGCAAGGAGTGAATAACCAGTGAATAATATAACATCAGCGAAATTCATATAGGCTATACAATATTAATTTAATAGAAAAATAAACAAAGAAAATAAATCTAGTTTTTTCTCATATTTACGACATTTAGTCATGACGTTATTACCTGTTCGTGTCTGCCTTTTACTATTTACTAGCTAGCTATTTACTTCTTATCATGGTCATTATATCTAATACATTATAATTCTATCTCACTTGTGCTGTTCTTATCTCTTCCTCCTCAGATGTTTTCTTTTTCTTTTGAGTTTATTCATCTCATCTCTCTTACTTTTAACACCTGTTCGCCATCACACCTGTCCTTTTACTTGGATTTCCTCTCACCTGCGTTTCGATACACCTGTCTATCAACTGTCTTTGCTCTCTTTACACGTGGGTCTTTTAGATAGTGACTTCTTGTTTTTCTGTGGCATGGAATCTTTGGTGCTAGTAGATTATTGTTAGCTATTATTGTTAATGTTTATTGTTATCACTACTACTACTACTACTACTTATACTTATACTACTACTACTACTACTACTACTACTACTACTACTACTACTACTACTACTACTACTACTACTACTACTACTACTACTACTACAACTACTACTACTACCACTGAAAATCGTTGTTGTTTTGATCGTTGTCAATGTGGGTGTCAGCGGATGTCACCACCATCACCGTCGCCACCACACCCTGTCATTAGATGTTGGGGAGCGATCGATCATGGGAACCCGACCTCGCCCCCACCTTACCATTTTCTCTTTACCGGCGTTTATAGAAAAATGTCGCTTTTACTATTGAAGGGGCGGAGAGGGACTTGAAATATGGGAAGTACGGATGGTGGTGAATGTGGGTGATAGATGGGGAGGTGGTGACGATATTGTAGTTCTCTCTCTCTCTCTCTCTCTCTCTCTCGCTCTCTCTCTCTCTCTTCTCTCTCTCCTCTCTCTCTCTCTCTCTCTCTCTCTCTCTCTCCTCTCTCTCCATCTCTCTCTCTCTCTCTCTCTCTCTCTCCTCTCTCTCTCTCTCTCTCTCTCTCTCTCTCTCTCTACTTCTTCTCTCTCTCTCTCGTCTCTCTCCTCTTCTCTCCTCTCTCTCTCTCTCTCTCTCTTCTCTCTCTCTCTCTCTCTTCTCTCTCTCTCTCTCTCTCTCTCTCTCTCTCTCCTCTCTCTCTCTCTCTCTCTCTCTCTCTCTCTCTCCTCTCTCTCTCTCTCTCTCTCTCTACTTGTATAGAAAACATATTTGCATTTATAGTGATAGTGGTGGTGATAGTGAAGGTGGTGATGGTGGTGGTGGTGGTGGTGGTGGTGGTGGAGCTGAGGGTTGCAAAGTGATGATGATGATGATGATGATGATGATGATGAAAAAAACAAAACTCACCTTCATCCAGTGAGTGAGTGAGTGAGTGAGTGAGTGAGTTGGTGGCCCGCAGATGTTTGTTTGGGAATCATGAGTCAAGCCTTCACCTTTTCCTCACCATTCATCACTCAACTTTTTCCCCTCACTTTTTTCTTCCTCTTTGTCCTTCCCCCTTCACCTCCCATTCCTTCACGTCTCCTCCCTCACACACTAACTCACCTCAACCTCACCTTCACACCTCATTAACTCTACCTAGCCACTTCACATCACTATATAGATAACGCATGCACTCACTTACTCACAGTCACTCACACAACTCCTGCATTCACTCATTCGCTCATGCACTCACACTCTTGCTTGTTCCACACTTCAGCTTGCTCACACTCGCCCCTCCCAAAAGGCGTGCCGTAGAACAAACTAACTGGGTTACTCCATCGTCTTTCTGATGCTGCTGTTCGTCTCGTGATTAAGCATCTCATCTCCTGTTATGGGTGGCGTCCCCTGGGGCTAGCACGCATCCCTCCCTCGTTTATGTTCTCGTTAAACTTTTACGAGCGGCGAGTCTTGAGACGAGATTGATTTTGTGTAGGAATGAAGGGCGAAAGACATATCTGAGAGACTTTTGAATTAGGGTGTGTATTTGTATGAAAGAGAGAGAGAAAGAGAAAGAGAGAGAGAGAGAGAGAGAGAGAGAGAGAGAGAGAGAGAGAGAGAGAGAGAGAGAGAGAGAGAGAGAGAGAGAGAGAGAGAGAGAGAGAGAGAGAGAGAGAGAGAGAAGAGAGAGAGAGAGAGAGAGAGAGAGGAGAGAGAGAGAGAGAGAGAGAGAGAGAGAGAGAGAGAGAGAGAGAGAGAGAGAGAGAGTTAAATAATGAGGTAATGAAGAAGGATTTTGTAGATTTGTATGAGTCTTCGTAACTGATTAATCGATTACCTGTTACTGTCCCTCGTTCCGTCCCTCCCGCCGGTGCCCCAGCCCTGTCACCGCCGCAGGATGACCCATGCCCCCAGCACTCCTGCCAGTGACTTTCTTCCTTCCATCCTCGCAAGAAACTCGCTCCTCCATTCACTCCGCCAGCTGCA
>JACEEZ010001197.1:32500-37500 GCA_016584305.1 Chionoecetes opilio | reverse complement strand
GGACCGTCAGGACTGCAACAATTACCGCGGTATTACACTGCTCAGCGTACCAGGCAAGGTGCTTGCCCATCTATTGCTGACACGGATTCGCAGCCATCTGGTGAAGCATCAGAGACCTCAGCAGTCTGGGTTCACGCCTGGTAAGTCAACAACGGACCGTATCCTAGCGCTTCGTGTCCTGGTGGAACGCCGACGTGAGTTTCGACAGGGGATGCTTGCAGCCTATGTTGATCTCAAGAAGGCGTTTGACTCAGTGCATCGTGAGTCACTCTTGGATCTTCTGCGACTTCGAGGGATTCCTGCAAGGACTATTGGTTTGATAACTGGTCTGTATTCTGGGACTGAGAGTGCTGTGAAGTGTGGGGCAGGTGTATCCAGCTTCTTTCCTGTGAATACAGGAGTGAGGCAAGGGTGCGTCCTTGCCCCATCACTTTTCAACGCTTGTATGGACTGGGTATTGGACAAGGTTGTAGATCAAAGTGATTGTTGAGCATCCGTTGGCAGCACCAAGATCACTGATCCTGTTTTTGCCTATCCTATTTTTTAGTAATCTTTGCTGAGTCGCTGGAGGTCCTGGTGAGGCTCTCGAGGCACTGCACGAGGAGGCAAAGCCTTTGGGACTTGAGGTTTCTTGGCTCAAGACCAAGGTCCAGGTGTTTGGAGACTTACTAGATGAAGCAGTACAGCCTGTTCATGCGTGTGGCGAGGACATTGAGATCTTGGAAAGTTTTACATACCTTGGTAGCGCAGTCCATAATGACGGCGGGTCACGTCAAGAAGTCTTACGGCGGATTGGCATAGCCCACGGTGTTATGGACTCGCTCAGCGGGAGTATTTGGCGTTGTCGGTACCTGTGCAGGAGGACAAAGATCCGGATCTTCAAATCACTTGTGATCCCTGTCTTACTCTATGGTTGTGAGACATGGACACTAAATAGTGACTTGAAGAGACGAATCAATGCCTTTGGTAATAAGTGTCTTCGCAGAATCATGGGGTATCGCTGGGATGATTACGTGTCAAATCAGCGATTGCACCGTGAGACTGAATCGAGGCCTATTACCTGCATAGTCCGTCAGCGCCAACTTCGGCTATATGGGCATGTGGCACGCTACCCTGAAACCGATCCTATGGGAATCGGGTTGTATCTGTAAGAGACAATCCGGCGTGGAGGAGGCCAAGGGGGCGCCCACAAGGCTCGTGGCTGGGGCAAGTTGATGTTTCTTGTCGAGAGCTGCTTGGTATGGGAAAGGAGCCTGTATGGGAACTCGCGCGTGGTGACCCCCGGGAGTGGCGTCGTAGGGTGGGCGAGGCGACGCGCCCCCCGGCGTATGCCCCCAATGATTGATTGATTGGACGCCGCGAGGTTGAGGTCAGCGGGGTTGACTCTACTACGTAATTGGGTGGTAATGAAGTTGATGACAGGTGTTATTTAGCTAAGAAACTCGGTCGCGTTATTAATTGGTTAGTAATAAGAATACGACAGTAAGTAACAGGTTTGAAGTGGACAAATGTTGATTTTAAAATGAGATAGGAAGAAATTGGTTCATAAATAGGGTGGTTGATAATTGCAATATACTCAGTTATCAGGTCGTTAGTGCAGAGTCAATAAGAAGTTTTTAGAGAAGACTAGACAAATATATAAATTAGGATGAAAGATGGATTTGGGTTATGTATGTGTATTACAGGAACTAACACGTGTAGGTCTGCCACCGTTTTGTAGCTTTCTTATGTTCTTATGTTGTTTGGATTATGCGGAAGAAAGCAAGATTTATCCTACCCTTTTAAGGCAAGTAAGTAAGAAAGCAGACAGACAAAAAAAAGAATTTGCATGTGTCTGTTTCTTTATATAGGTGCATTTTTAGTCATGAGCATTTAAGAAGGGGAGTTAAGTTAATTTATTAGCATTGAGGAAATATATTATAAATTTTTTGGTTTATAATATTTCAAATTTTCTTTAATTTTTTAGGTAATTTTTTGTAAATGGAGTTACATGAATTGAGAAATTACATTATTCATTCTATAATGTTTATACATGTAGGCAGAGGAAGAAAATGGATGTTTACTCTCTATGCGTTTTATTACAGTCAAGATGCTTTTTACGGAAGGCAAGTAAAAAATGCTGTTTGACTGGTTAGGAAAAGAAAGAAAGTGTTGCTCATTTTCATGCAAATATGCGGACTAAAACGGAAGAAAAATGGAGGTGTGAGCTCAGTTTACTTTTACGCACACAAATGGGGAGGAAAAAACTCTCACAAACCTGAAATATGTAAACACGGCCAGGGAAATACCTGCTGATTGTCTGTTGGGTAAAAGAAAACCCTCACAAAAAGGAGAGTTCGAAGGAGTAAAAGTTAGTTCATATTTGACGCTTGGGAAGTATGCATGCGAGTGCGGAACTGATAAAAATGGTTGAGAATTCTGCATATAAGTAGAACCAAATTAGACAGCGTAGGAACCAGTCCATAGGCCATTACTACCATCCTCCTCCAATAAATAGTATTACACATATAATCCCGCCAACTAATATATATAGCGCCGCCACCATAATTACTACCACTATTTCCACCACCACCATCCCCGCAACTATTAATATTGCTACAACGCTGCCACCAATACTGTTGCTTCCACTACCCCCTCTACCACCACCGCCATTTCATCCATCACTACCACGACTATTACTACCACCACCCCCACCTCATAACCACCACTGTTTCTACCACCGTCCTATCCACCCACCACCACCACGAATATTACTACCACCACTCCAACCTCCCCACCACCACTGTTTCTACCACCGCCCTACCACCCACCACTACCACGACCAAAACTACCTCCACCCCCACCTTCACACCACCACTGTTTCTACCACCACCCTACCATCCACCATCGCCAACATAACCGTCACCAGTATGTACCACCACCTTTGTCACTTGCTGAGTAGCCAAAGATCACCCGTGTTGCCCAGCCGAGCATGTCCAGAGCAGCGTTGACCCTCTGGCTGGACGTCACCTGAGAGAGAGAGAGAGAGAGAGAGAGAGAGAGAGAGAGAGAGAGAAGAGAGAGAGAGAGAGAGAGAGAGAGAGAGAGGGGGAAGGAGAGAGAAGAGAGAGAACGAGAGAGAGAGAGAGAGAGAGAGACAGAGAGAGAGAGAGAGAGAGGGGAGAGAGGAGAGAGAGAGAGAGAGAGAGAGAGAGACAGAGACAGAGAGAGAGAGAGAGAGAGAGAGAGAGAAAGAGAGAGAGAGAGAAAGAGAGAATATTTAGGATCAGCTTAGTCACCCTTCGTTGATCATGTTCAAGCTCAGTTATGTTCTGGGTTTATCTGGCGCGTCTTGTCCGTGGGCCGCTGGAGACTGTGCATGCAGGAACAAAAACTGATACACACCCTTAAAATAATTCACTTTGTATAAATGCTCAAGACAGGGAGGACTCTTGGGTGCTTACCTCAATGATTACACGAACTGATTTTATTATTATCATACTTTTTGACTCATAAATGTCGAGGTTATCGGATATTTTTTGCTTATTTGTAACTTTAATTTTTCGTTGACTGGACGTTTCCTCTCCATCTCCTCCTTCCACTTTTCTGTTTTTCCTCCTCCTCCTCCTCCTCCTCCTCCCTTCTTTGTCCACTTTAATCTCCCCATGTCTTTCTTTCTTAGCCTTTTTCCTCGTCCTCCCTCCTATTCTCCACACCCTCTCTTTTCCTCCTCTCAAGCCTCCTCCTTTTCCTCCCTCCACGTTTCCTATATGTCACGCACGTAAGTAGTTAGATTTCCCTCTCGTTTCTAAAATCTCTTCTTTTTTTCTTATTTTTTTTTTAGACTTCCGCTTCCTGTTTCGTTATGATATTCCCAAGTGTCATCCAGGAGGCTTAGGATTCCCGTACATTATTTTTTTAGGCTGATGTTGTTGTTTCTGTTGTTGTTGTTGTTTTATCTTGTGAAGTGGGGCGAAGAGGAAAGTGAAGGAAGTGGAGGATGGAAGTAAAGGAAGAGTGAAAGAACGCGGATGTCGTTGGCAGATTTTATATTTTTCAATAATGCGTACAGAAAAGAAAATATATAACGTAGTACTAAGATTTACATATGAATATATCAATTTTTTTCATTTTACTCTTCACATGTTATTCATCTTTTTAACACAGCACGTTTTTTTAATAGTGATTCACCGAGCCCCTGTCAACACCAGTTACCTGACATCCTCTTAATTACCAGCACCTTAATCACACACACGCACAGGTGAAATGATGAAGTGTGAAATATTGCTCCTAATACATTATCCTAAGCACATGCCCCTTTAATAAAACAGTTTCTCTTACGGACCTAGATAGTAAATTTATAGATAACGTAGAGTCGAAGAAGCGAGATAATGAGGACGACCTAATGTAATATAAAAGGGTTACATTCCACGCCCTTATTTAGCCTGGAGACCCCATTATCATGAGGTATGGGAAGCAAGACCTGCTACCATTATTAAGGGTAGTGATGGGGTGAAGGGCAGGTGTGAGAGGGGTAATGAGCCACCGGTGATATGTGTGCTCCAGGAACCTTGGCATGTTTAGGACGGGTGAGGGAGGGGAGAGAGAGAGGGGAAGAGAAGGACGGACCAGGAGAAGAGCGATAGATAGAAATTATGTTAGAGTTTATACAAGATTGAGTCCAAAATTTTTTAAGTTGATAAAATATTCTTGAAAATATAATGTTTTCAGTGTGTGTGTGTGTGTGTGTGTGTGTGTGTGTGTGTGTGTGTGTGTGTGTGTGTGTGTGTGTGTGTGTGTGTGTGTGTGTGTGTGTGTGTGTGTGTGTGTGTGTGTGTGTGTGTGTGTGTGTGTGTGTGTGTGTGTGTGTGTGTGTATGTGTGTGTGGTGTGTGTGTGTGTGTGTGTGTGTGTGTGTGTTGTGTGTGTGTGTGTGTGTGTGTGTGTGTGTGTGTGTGTGTGTGTACAAATAGGCTCATGTGTACTTGCGGTCGCACATTCACGTACACTTATTTATACTCA
>JACEEZ010001197.1:17500-27500 GCA_016584305.1 Chionoecetes opilio | reverse complement strand
TTAGCCTTGCACCTGGCATCATTCTGTGGTCCGGCGTTCGATCCCAGACCCCGCAAATTTCCGGGGATTTTTCCACTGTGAAATTTGAGCAGTACTGTCCCCCTTGAGCAGAGGGATGGGGGGGTGTGGTGTGTGAGGCCCCAGAATTGCCCAAAGATCGGTAATAATGAGCTCCAAGCTCGCACTGAGAAAGTGAAACTGGCGATCGCGAGCCAGCTCGCGTGGACAAGACCATGGGTGAATAACACGATACGTACCTCTTCTATCCTATATATATACTCTTACCCCCTCTTTTCTTTCTTCCTACCTTTAATTAGTACCCTTCGCCCACCCACCTGAGTTACCTGTCCAGCTCCTTTACCTGTTGACGGACCCAATAACACACCGGTGCCTTGTGTTCTTTGTTCTTGCTTGCCTTGTCGGAACATTTTGGGTGCGTCGTGGTTGGGCTCTGTGGGGTATCATGTAAAGCTAGTCTGCGTAGCCTCAAGGTGTGTGTGTGTGTGTGTGTGTGTGGTGATTGTGTGTGTGTGTGTGTGTGTGTGTGTGTGTGTGTGTGTGTGTGTGTGTATGTGTGTGTGTGTGTGTGGTTTTTTTTTTTTTTGTGTGTGAGTGTGTGTGTGTGGTGTTTGTGTGTGTGTGTGTGTGTGTGTGTGTGTATGGAAGAAAAACTGAAGAATATGTAAAATTAATGGATTAACATATTAGAAGACAAAGAAAAGAAAGAATACACATATATATGATAAGCGACACAAAGAAAAAAAAACCTAAAGAAATGGAGGAATGAAAGGAAGAGAATGGATAAATTAAAATAAGATCTGAAAAAAAAAATAGAAAAATAGAAAAAATAAGTCGAGTAATATTTCGTTCATAAATCTTATACCGGATATCGTTTTTACACACACACACACATACACACACACACACGCACGCACGCACGCACACCACACACACACACACACACACACACACACACACACATACACACACACACGCACACACACACATACACACACACACGCAACGGGGTTTGAAAAAATAGGACACGTTCGAAAAGTGAAATCCCTAAAAGTTTTTTGGAAGGTCTGTCATCATAGAGAGAGAGAGAGAGAGAGAGAGAGGAGAGAGAGAGAGAGAGAGAGAGAGAGAGAGAGAGAGAGAGAGAGAGAGAGAGAGAGAGAGAGAGAGAGATGGGGCTGATCGGAAAACTTCGATACAGCCTTCACAAATTGTCTTGGTTATAGAACGAAGGACTTTTGATGTTTCCTTTTTACTAATTTTCTTTGTTTCGTAATTTTCCTTCTTTCGAGTTATTCCTCCCTCACTTCACGGCTCAGTGCACAGTGTGGAGATGAAAGAAGGGAGGGAGAATAGCCGGGACGAAGTGGAAGAGAAGAAAATAGGGCAAGAAGAAAGAAGTAGAAAGCAACTAAAGAGATGGTACTTAAAGAAAAAGAAGAGAAAAAAAAAAAAAAAAAAAAAAAAAACTGAAGCGGAGGTTTAAAGTCCGAATGAAAGTTTACTCTATTTTAGGCTTGTCTAAGGAATATTAACTATGATATGATGAACATTTTTAACTACATATTCTGTTTACCAGTATATTTATAAGATGATTATGATGGCTAACGTAACAAGTAAATATTTTCACATCCTTGCTATAGAAAGCATATTTTTTTCATATACGTTCGCTAAAACATGTGAATAGATACAACGCAATAGGAATCAAATTTTTTGCTCTCTCTTTAACGGTATTACCACTTCTTCATTCTTCTACTTCATTTCCTTTCCTTTCGTCTATCATTATTTCCCTCCGGCTTTGCTATGCTTCATTCCTTCACTTCGCCTCTTCCGTCCCGCACTGCCAATTTGACTTTCAGATCGTTGCCTCTAGTCGCCCCGCGGAGAGAAAACAGAAGGGGGAAGGAAGATGATAAAAAAAAAAAAAAGATGGCGAGAGGGAGGGAGAGAGCTCAAGAAAAAGAAAACAGGCCTTCTTCGACGAGAAACAAAAGCAACTCAATATATCCTTCCAAACACAGCGAATCAACACCAGGCGAAGGGGAGTGTCGGTACAGCAAGCAAATGCCCCGCCTCTCCCCGCCCCGCCATTCCCCACACCCTTCCACACGTCCCTCCTCCCTCCCCTGTTCTGCACACCTCACCACCACCCTGCTTTGCTTTGCTTTGCTTTGCCTTGCCGCACATATCGCTGCCCCGCCCTGTCCAAACTAACCAACAACCCCGCCTCTTTACTCCCCCCTCCCACTAAGACCTCCCTCAAGACTAACCTAACACACATCCCTCCCCGTCTCCCTACCCTCTCCACCCTCAAAAAAGAAACCACATCAAGAAAACGCAGCCAATAAATCAACGCAAAACGCAAACTCGAACTCCAACGCACCTGTGATTCAAACCGTTTTACTTCGAAGCACTTTCCTCCCTTTTTCGAACCGTGTTTTTTTGTCTCCGTCTTTCTCTTTCTTCCTAATCGTGTTTTCTTAGCCTTTAGGGGGGAAGTGAAGGTGGACTAATATAAATCTTCGGGTGGGTCTTTTGTATCCCGAAATGTTCCGAGGAGACAAGATAAACCCGAGAGGGACGCGGTCGGACACAAAGCAACGGCTCATTACAAGCCGAAGCTCCGGTACGACAAATGAGACACGCCTCTGAGACAATGAACCACCGCTGAAAGAGGTGAACGAGGAGGAAGATGAGCGCTCCGATTACACACACACACACACACACACACACACACACACACACACACGCACACAGAGAGAGAGAGAGAGAGAGAGAGAGAGAGAGAGAGAGAGAGAGAGAGAAGAGGAGACGAGGTGAGAGAGAGAGAGAGAGAGAGAGAGAGAGAGAGAGAGAGAGAGAGAGAGGGAGAGATAGAGAGAGAGAGATGAACACAGACATACATAAACATAGCAAGGAGAGCTTTATATCCCTATTACTACCCATGGGGAGGGGACGAGAGGGGGTTGATGGGTTTACGGTGCCCCCCCTTCTTCCCCACCATCCCTCACCCCTTCACGCACCCCGAACCACCCCCCACCCGTCGCCTCCAGGGGGGGTGGGGTCGGTCAGCAGTAACAAGCGCAGCCCCGCAGGTCGACCCATTGCCCCCCCATTGACGGAGAATGGACGACGAACGAGCCTCATCCCACGTTAATGTGTGTGTGTGTGTGTGTGTGTGTGTGTGTGTGTGTGTGTGTGTCTCTCCTACACGTATTCTCATTTTCTTTCATTACTCTTTCTTTACGTTCTCTTTGTAAACTTTTTTTCTTGTTTTTCTATTTTACACATCTTTTTCTCGTTTTTTTTTTTTCTTTTGCCCTGATTTCTTGGTGCTTCTTTCCTTCGACATACGGGTCTTGTATCGCCTTATCGCCTTGGGGTACACTGAAGGACTTTCTTATCGTTTGCTTCCTTTACTTGGTAGTTCTGCCGCTGCCTTCTGGGCGGTCCACGCATCAGGAAAACCACCCCTCTCCCTCCCCTCTCCTCTTTGTTTCTTCTCATCTCCCCGTCTCATCTTCCGTCTTTTCCTTCTCCTTTCCTAAGTCTCCCTTTCACTTCCTTCTTTTATCCTCTCTTATCCTGCTTCTCTATTCTTTCCCGGGTCTCTTTGCTTCACTAACATCACTTCAACCTCCTTTTGTTCGCTCTTCGTCACGTAAGCCTTCCTCTTTACTCGTGGGTTTTTTCGCATCTTTCGTTTGTTTTCCTTTTTTCTCCTCTCCATTTCCTTTCCTATTCCAGCTATCTTGTCTATCCGCTCCTGTTCCATTTTACCCGTCTCCAGCCCTCCTTTCTCCCGTCTCGTATACGTACTACCTTTCCCCTCCCCGTACGTACTTGCCTTGCCCTCCCATCCATCTCCTCCCTCCCTCTCTTTCTCTCCCGTAAAGAGACGCTGGGCAGAGGGAAGGGAGGGAGTGCGTGAGTGAGTGGGCTGGTGAACGAAAACGTCTGGGGTCCGTTTCGATTAATCTTTCATTTCGTTTTGGTTTAAAGGTCCTTCAGGTCACCCAGACGGGACAACCGATAATCTGGAGCGTTTCTATTTTTTTTTTTTTTTTTTTTTTTTTTTTTTATACATCATATCAATATTTTTTCTCTTTTATTTTGGTTTTGTAATTCATGTGCTGCGTTGTGTTTTTATACCGGAACACGAGTGAAAGGGAGGCAGGCACGCACTTTCACACGCACATGCACGCACGCACGCACGTACACATACTCTAAGGTATTTGGCGAGAAAGATATACCTATTGAGGCGAAGAAAAGGAGAGTATCAGTAACCATAACTTATATAGGCAGGAAGGGAGGCTGGTTAAAAAACACAGACATTCAGAAATTCAGAGATAATAGATTCCAAATGTACAAAACAGCAATGCAAAAAGACAACCAAATACATACAAACAGACAGGCAGACACTGAAACAAGCAGACAGAAAAAAAAAATATATATATACATACAAATTTTACAAAATAGAACAGAATGCAAAACAAAATATTATAAAAAAAAAAAAAAATGCAGATCTATCATTTGTCCAAACAAAACTCAAATATCATTCTTTCCAAGTAGAAGGTAATACATATAATCTAAGTAAAAATACTAAGCACTTCATGTACATAATCACATAATTCACGTACATATGTGTCCTCATTCATCAGGCTGGTAATATTTGAAAACGATAGCATGTTGAACCTTTCGCGGCAGTGAGCAGACAGGGGACAATCTATCAAGACATGTTGTTCTGTTTGCACCTGTTTACCATCACACTGACACACGCGTTGGTCAGCAGGTGTGCGACTCCACCGCCCTACATCTATCCTAAGATTGTGAGACATAAGTCTGAGTCTGGTAAATGATTCACGTTTGGAGTCTTGCATGAATCTATTGGTTCGATACACTTGGTGCACTGTCATGGATGGGTTCAGGTCTGTGATATATGTTGTGAGCTTTGTTGCACCGGCTGCTCTTTCCTGCACATAATGTATTATATTGTTTTTCCAGTCCTTTCGTTTTCTTTGTTAACCACGACTCCGAGCTATACAATAATGAAATCATCACTGCTGCTTCGAAAACAGCTTTCTTATATACAAATGGCATCTGAGTGTTGCTTGCACAGAAAATGGAGAACTTGTTCACTACTGCTTCACTTGCAGCTTCATACAGTCTCAAGTCTCATACTTATACACACTTACAAGCAGAAAGAAAGACAATCCGAGAGACAATCATGTGAGGCAAGCAGGAAGGCAGGCAGGCAGGCAGACATACACGCAAAGGGAGGCAGGTCCTTCCACAGCAGCCTCGTTACCGATAATTTGTTGATTTATTGAAAGCAAACAGTTCACATTTGTCTCCCTTATGACCTGCTCTCACTCCCTAAGGTCGACTATTCCTCCAGCGTGCCTTGGTCTTCTCGCCTTTATAGCCCAAATCCCTCGAAATTGGGGTATTTATTGGGCGGGAAGAATAAGGGAACGAAACCGTTGGAGAGGCAGATACTCAGATGTTGGTTTAAGGGTTTCGAGATTAGGTGTGAAAAGGGATCAAACCGCTTAATGTACGATTAAGACTCAGATGTATGGGGTGTTTGGGTTTTAAAGTTAAGTTAAGACCTGAAATTCATGCTTTTGTCACTGTTGAGTGTGAAGAGAAAAAGGGAGTAGAGGTGGGTAGGTTCGATATGCATACCCGGTGACACGATTTATTAGCAGTGTCAGGTAAGTGTCTGTCATGGTATTATAAATCGCCTTTTGTATAACAAAGGGTTCGTTATAAAAAAAAAAAAAAATTGTTAGGGTTGTTTTTTGGTGTCGGGGGGGGGGGGGGGGGGCATGTCAGATGATGCAGCTTAACTAAAGACACGGAAGCAGTACTTGTGTTTATCTCTGGACAAAAAAACATTTATACCAAAACTTCAATGTAGAATCATGAAGTTAAGATTACTGCAATTCCACCAAGGAAAACAGAATCATGTATACCACGTAGTTTTCTATCTTTCAGAACCAGGTGTAAAAAAAGATAGCAAGTTATAAGATAAACAATGGAGAACATGAAACTAGACATGTACGTATGTACCATTACGTACGAATAAAAGATAAAGAAATAACTCATGTTACACCACAAAAAAATTAAATGTAAACACACAGGCAGCATTACACACACAAGACATCACTTCAAATATTCGTGTGACCTCTGAAATGACGGCAAATTTAAAGAAATATTCGCTTTTAAAGCAGGTTCCGGCATAACATGTTATCTCTTGATTTTTTTATATTTTTTTATACGTTCTTACATTTAGCCGAGTGTGGATCCGTCTGCGTCCTCATCTTTCCTCAACTCGCGCCACGCAATGAGCTTCATGACCTCACTTGATCATTCTGGTCTTCTGTCCACCTTTACCTTTTTTTCATTTATTTTTCATTGTCTTCTTTCATTTATGAGGGATTAGTGACGTTAAGTAAAAGTATGTATGGCTAACTGGATCAATGAGCGAGATATATATATATATATATATATATATATAGAGAGAGAGAGAGAGAGAGAGAGAGAGAGAGAGAGAAGAGAGAGGAGAGAGAGAGAGGAGAGAGAGAGAGAGAGAGAGAGGAGATGAAGAGAGAGAGAGAGAGAGAGAGGAGAGAGAGATGAGAGAGAGAGAGAGAGAGAGAGAGAGAGAGAGAGAGAGAGAGAGAGAGAGAGAGAATGTATATATGATTATAAAGACTATAGTATTTATATTTCACCCCACATACACACCTTTGGTGAAAGCTTAGATCATATCCAGTTGCGGCATTTTTCATTTTGAGATTCAATTTCTCTATTTTTTTCTCTCCCTCTCTTAGTCCTTTTTTTCATTCCGTTCGCTAACTACAATTATTATATCAAAAGAAAAAAAAGAAAAAAAATACACACACATACTTTACCTTCAGAATAGCGTTATAATGGAAACAATATGAGTCACTATGAATTACTATGAATATTCACTGTTTATTTTGAGTCTCCACTTTTACATTTGCCATCATTGAAATTATTTACGGCCTTGTTGATATTATTTACTGCACATCAGAAGCAAATAGACTGAGAGAGAGGAAGGGAGGGAGAGAGGGAGGATCATGCGTTTAAATTACCTGCGGCAGCTTCAGGTTCAAGAGTCAGCAGGTAAAGGTGAGCTGATTATCTGGTATTGTGGTAACTGGTTGGAAGGTGAGGAGGGGGGGGGGCATATGAGGGGGTGGTTCAGTGTGGAGGAGGATAGATATAAGGGTAATAGGACAAGGGTATAAGGTAGAAGCTAGTTGAGTATAGGGAAAGAATAAAGGATGTTAGGGTTATTTAAGGATTGAGGGAAGATGGATGGAGTGAAGGATTGGCGTAGTTTATAAAGAAATAGGTGAAATTTGCAGTGAAATAGGAATAGTTTATATGGAAGTAGGTATATAGGACAATTAAATAGGTATAGTTTATAGTGAAATATATATAGTTAACAATGAAGTAAGTACAGTTTGTAATGAAATAGGCATAGTTACAATGAATGTGTAATTAATTATGAAAAAGGTAGAGTTCGCATTGAAATTGGTATTGATTATGATAGAATAGGTATAGTTAAAAATGAGATAGTTATAAATGGAATGGAGACTAGTTAATGGAAGAGAAGTTGGAAAATTGAGGGAAGGTGTGGAAGAGTTGGCTGTATGTGTGGGTTTGGTGTGATGGGTAAGGAGGAGAGGGACGGAGTAAAGGGAGGAAGGGAAGGGGAAGGGCAATGAAGGGTGAGGGGGGCAATGTCTGGTCGAGGTGAGCGATTTGCCGCACGTGTCCTGATAAGGGGAAAAGGTTAATTGAAAAAAAGGTAGATGAAATGTTTTTTGTTTCTGATGTGTGTGTCTTTTGCATTATTTCTTTCATATCTTCGTGTTTGTCTTCTATGTTTTTTGTGTTTGTGTTTTGCTACGATTTATTCAACTTCCTTGATTCTTTTATACTATTTTCATTCTTTGCATTCTTTCTTGGTATATTTTCATGCACTTTTTTCTTGGTTCTATTTGTTTGTTTGTTTCTTGTTTTCTTTTTAATCATACGCCAGTCGCCAGTCACCACCACCACCACTACCACCATCCCCACCACCACAAACAACAACACCACCATCACAAACAACAACAGTAACCATCATAGCCCTCAACTCTTCACTCTAATTACGTCATATCTGTCACGGGTCGTCAACACAGGATATAGAGTGACTAATGCCTTCCTCCCCCTCCTACCCTCCTCCTCTCCTCCTACATCCTCCTCTCTCAATACTACCTTTATCTCCTTTCGTTCCCACAGTATTTCCCCACCTTTACGCGCACCGTCATAGAGAAGAGAGAAAAGAGAGGAGAGAGACGAGAGGAGAGAGAGGAGAGACGAGAGAGAGAGAGAGAGGGGAGAGAGAGAGAGAGAGAGAGAGAGAGGAGAGAGAGAGAAAGAGAGAAGAGAGAGGGGGAGAGGGGAAGAAGAGAGGGGAGAGAGAGAAGAGAGAGAGGAGCAGAGAGAGAGAGAGAGAGAGAGAGAGAGAGAGAGAGAGAGAGAGAAAAGAGAGAGAGAGAGAGAGAGAGAGAGAGGAGCGAGAGAGAGAGAGAGAGAGCGAGAGAGAGAGAGAGAGAGAGAGAAGAGAGAGAATAAATGGAGCAGGAGATAATGGAGGAAGGTAAGAGGGATGTGAGAGCCCCGAGGGAGGTTGGGAAGAACGAAGATACGGATGGAGGGAGAGAAGGAGGAAGAGAGGGAGGGAGGGAAGGAGGGATGCGTAGGTGATATCAGTAACAAATGACGTCATTCCGTATCTCTTCTAAGTAAGGGATGACAGTAAAAACAACAGTAATGTAAGCCGTATATAGGTGGCTTTTTATGGCGGCTGCAACTGATATCGCAGCGTTGTTGTGTGGGAAGGACTCGCTTATCTCGGCCCTGATTTATACTCTGCTTAATATTATTTGAAAGGGAATTCACTTAGCGCTATAGTGGGAGGTATAGAGGATTCAATATATATGTATTTAGGTAAACGGAGAAGTAGCGAAAGTGGTCTAATTGAATGCATAAAAGTGTCACTATATAAGTTAATGGAAATGCGAGGGATTTATCTATTTAATGTGAGGTGTTTAATAATATTGTGATGTCGATTTTGATTGGTTTGTTTGGGATTTATGTGCTCTGGGGCCAGTTATAAGTATGTTTTTTTCTCGTCTTTATGTAGATAGGATCCGTGGGGAACCATTATCTGTCTGTCTATCTGTCTGTCGGTGTTGCTCTGTCTCTCTCTCTCTCTCTCTTTCTCTGTGTCTCTCTCTGTCTCTCTCTATCTATGTGTCTCTCTCTGTCTCTCTCTATCTCTCTCTCTCTCTCTCTCTCTCTCTCTCTCTCTCTCTCTCTCTCTCTCTCTCTCTCTCTCTCTCTCTCTCTCTCTCTCTCTCTCTCTCTCTCTCTCTCTCTCCTCTCTCTCTCTTCTCTCTCTCTCTCTCTCTCTCTCTCTCTCATACACACACACACACACACACACACACACACACACACACACACCACACACACACACACACACACACACACACACACACACACACACACACACACACACACACACACACCTTTCTCCCCTTCACCCTCACCTCTCCTCACTCTCCCTCACCTCCCGTCCACCCGTCACCTCACCTGTCGACTCGCTCTCTGTTTACCTGTCCGCCTAAGACCCCTTCACCTGAGTGCCAGTGACGTCACGACCCCCCCCTCCCCCTCCACCGTGTACGTGTGTTTGTGTGTGTGTTAATTCAATTGAGTGGAAGTAAAAGAAATTACATGATAGCAATAGTACAAAACCATTGGGGATCTGTAATTGCATATTTTCTTTTAATTGTTATCTTATGTGTATATGTAGAATAAAAGTACAGGAATTTTATTGATTTATCTCTGTTCTTGTTTACGTCTTTTCTGCACTATAGAGCGTGTGTTTATG
>JACEEZ010001197.1:5000-12500 GCA_016584305.1 Chionoecetes opilio | reverse complement strand
ACATTTTCCCCCCCCAAAAAATAAAGTAACGTAATTTTTTAAGGGGGTTCCCTCTTTTTCCTTTTCCCCTTCATAAAAGAGATTTATTTCATGGACATCCCAAACGTAACCCCAACGGATGATGTATATGTGTGTGTGTGTGTGTGTGTTGGGGTATTACCTATTTTTTTTAACCCATTTAAAACTTTGCGTTTTAAGTGAAAGCTATAGTACGCAATTAAGCTGCCTACTTCGACCACTCACCTCCCTGTCTGTGATATCATGAGTAACGAAAGGGACGTAGCAACCCTCGTCACAGCGGTGGGAAGGGTCTAAACTGATACGTTTTTTCTCTCCTTCATATGAACAAAAAAAGTTTGCGTGACGAAAGCCAAGCGAAACGAAACATTCACTGACCACAAAACCTGAGGTGCTACATTTCTTTTGAATTCAAGCCAATTTTGTAGTGAAATTGGCCGTGATGAGAGTTGAGGAGAAGAAGAATGGTGGGACCTTTTTTGTGTGTGTAATTGGTGATTGTTAATGAGGAAATGAAAAGCGATCCCCTTTGGTTTTTGAAAGGAGAGAGAAAAGAGAGAGAGAGAGAGAGAGAGAAGAGAGAGAGGGGAGAGGGGAGAGGAGAGAGGAGAAGGGGAGAAGAAAAAATTGGGGAGAGGGGGAGGGGAGAGAGAGAGGGGAAAAAGAGAGAGAGAGAAAGGGGAGAGAGGAGAGGGGAGAGAGAGAGAGAGAGAGAGGAGAGAGAGGGAGAGAGAGAGAGGGGAGAGGGGAGAGGGGGAGAGAGAGATGAGGGAGAAGAGAGAGAGAAGAAGAGGGGAGAGAGGGGGGAGAGAGAGGAGAAAAAAAAAAACCGAGGGGGGGAGGGGAAGAGAGAGAGAGAAAAAAAAAACCAATTACAGACCTCACATTATTTTTATTTACTTGACATTTTTCCTTTCCTGCCCACACTTTGAAAATTTAAAGTTAAATTCGCATTTACTTCATCTCAGAGAAGCTCGTTCCCCTCCCCTCTCACAGCAAGGGAGGAAGAAGAAAGAGGAGGAGGAGGAGGAGGAGGAAGGGGAGGAAGGAGGAGGAGGAGGAGGAGGAGGAGGAGGAGGAGGAGGAGAAGAAGAAGGAGGAGGGGGTGAGAAGTATAAAGGAAGAGGGACAGAATTAGGTCAATAATAAATTTGCTTCTTCTACTTCCTTATTTGTAGAGGTGTGGCATACTTTATTTTATTTACTAGTTGCTGTTATCATTGCTACTGCTGTTATTGTTGTTTTTATTGTTGTTATCTACTGTTTACATGCTCTTTGTTAGTTCTATTACCAGCAATTAATGTCTTTCGATGTATTTCGGGAAGGTAAGAAAGACGATTATACAAACAATATACACCAAATGGATTGACTGAAAACATGTAAAGGCAAGGTAGGAGATTACTGTCCCAAGCTTCTGTCTCCTGTTTACTCGTTGGCTTGTTCTTGTCACCTGCCACCTGGTGCTAATTATATCATAAGTACACCTGAAGCTGGCAGGGGGGGGGGGACCAGGGAGAAGGTTGTAACTTTCACTTATTATGATGGAGAGCTAGTGGGGTTAAGGCAAGGGTGATGTTGTTGTTGTTAATGTTATTGTTGTTTTTGATGGTGGTAGTGGTCGTGTTGATATACTGTTGATGTTATTATAATTTATTTTGTTTTGTTTTTTTGTTTTTGTTTATATTGTCTTGTTCTTTTTCTTCTTCATCTTTATCATTATCATCATTATTATCATCATCTATTCCTAGTCGTATTGGTAGTAGTGGTTGTAGTAGTAGGAGTAGTAGAAGGAGCAGTATTTATTATCAACTCTGGTAGTAATAGCAGTAGTAGTTTTTCTTGTTCTGTAAATGATATGTCGGTCAATAATTACAGAACTCGGAAGTAAATTGCAAATAAAAGAAAGATGAAAAAAAGGCATTGACAATGGCTATGCGACTATGGTAACATAGACGGCGATGTGGCACAGACAATATCGAAAATGTTTATTGACATTTCCAAACTCGCTAAATTTTTTTTTCTCGTAGCGAAAGATTGACTACATGAGGGGAAAACCTTGGGCCGAGTGTGAAGGAAAAGGAGAGAGAGGAGGGGAAGGAAGAGGGGGAGAGAAAACCCGGGAGAGAGAGAGAGGGGGAGGAAAAGGAGACGGAGAGAGAGAGAGAGGAAAAGAGAGAGGAGAGAGAGAGAGGAGAAAGAGAAACAGAAATAGAAAAAATGTCCATCAGGGCTATGAAAAATGATAAAAAATGTGATGCCCAATGAATCACCAATACCACCACCACCACCACCACCACCACCCAAATTCTTTCCTAAATAATTAACATATCAGAATTTTCTAACCCCGGTGCGTCAACAAGGAAAAGATAACTAAGTTTCTTTTTTTTTAAAGTTGACTCCCGAAACCCGGGGGGCCCCTTTAGCAATTAGCACCTGGTCGTTAACGGAGGGCTTACTTACCTCAACGAGATAACGGGGCCCCCGCCTTTTGTGGGGATTGGTGTTTGAACTTTTTTTTTTGTAAGTCTTTTTTGTTTGGGGGTCAAGGGGCGGGCCCTTTGGGAGGGGAGAAAAAAAAGGAAATTATTTTAAAGGTTTGAGGGGAATTTTTTTTTCTCTCTCTCTCCTTTTCCTCCCCTCCCCCTCTTCTCCCCTCCTCTCTCTCTCTCTCTCTCTTCTCCCCCCTCCTCTCTCTCTCTCTCTCTCTCTTTTTCTCTCTCTCCCCTCTCTCTTCCCCCTCTCTCTCTCTCTCTCTCTCTCTCTCTCTCTCTCTTTTCTCCCCTCTCCCCACTCTTTTCTCTCTAGTTTTGGTCTGGTTCCAAGATTTTTCTTTCTCGCTTCAAACTCCTCCATCTGCTCCTCTTCTTCCTCCTCTTCCTCCTCTATTTCTTCCTCCTCCTTTCTTCTTTCCTCTCCCCCTCCCCCCCCTCCTAAACCCCTCCTCCTCCTCTCCTCCCGCTCCCCCCATTTACTCTTCTTTTTCCCTTTGTCTTCCTTTTCCTCCTCATTCTTGACCCCCTTTTTTACTCCCTTTTAAACTGTCAGTTATTTCTGTTTCTTTTGCTTCATGCGGACCTGTTTTTTGTCGTAAATCCGTTCTCTTTATGGTATGTATGGGGGTTTTCCCGGTTGTTTGTGTGTGCCCCTCCTCTCTCTCTCTCTCTCTCTCTCTTTTCTCTCTCCCCTCTCTCTCCTCTCTCTCCCCCTCTCCTCTCTCTCTGGGCCCCTGTCTCCCCCTCCCCCTCTCTCTCTCTCTCTCTCTCTCTCTCTTCTCTCTCTCTCCCTCTCCTCTCTCTTTTCTCTCTCTCCCTCTTCTTTCTCTCTCTCTCTCTTTCCTCTCCTCTCTCTAAATAAATATAATTAAAACATATGTATATATATATATTATTAAAATATAAATTTTATATTAAATTAATATATATATAAATATTATAATATAAAATATTTATAATTTTAAAAATAAAATTTTTATTATATATATATATTATTTTATAAATATATATATTATACTATATATATATATATATATATATTTTTTGTAAAAACGTATATATATGTGTACTTTATATTTTTATTATATAAAAATATATTTACACTGTTTTAGTATTTGTTTTTTCAGCAAATTTTATACGTTTTCTAAAGTGTTATGTATAAACGTATATATGTGAACGAACACAGTTAAAAGATTAAATGTCGACTCTATGCAGGGAACTCATTCGCTCTTGAAATGTGTATGTGTGAGGCGACTCTACTCCCCAACAGACGGGGGGAAAAAAAGTTTTTTAGTCAATAAACGGGGTTTCAAAAAAATGATCATAACAACCCCGGTCAAATTGCGCAAAAGGGGTCTTTTGAAACCGTTATTGTCAAGGATACTGATTTTTTATGGCCCTGAAAAAAATTGATTCCTCCTCACTGCAAAAGCCCCCTTTTAAATAACAGGGGGGAAAAACTTTATGTCTATATTATTAATGGGGTAATTGATGCAGACCTTCACTCATCCATACCTTTTCCTAGTAAAACAGGGGAAAACCTTTTTTTTCCGTTTTTTTTTTTCAACCTGCCCAATTGGGCTTGGTTTTAAAAGAGGAATATCAAAAATAATAGGTTTGTAACTTTTTTTGTCTTTTGTGTGTGAGGGGGAGAGAGGAGAGAGAGGAAGGGGAGGAGAGAGAGCGGGGGAAAAATGAGAGGAGAGGGGGAGGAGGGGAGGAGAGGAGGAGGAGGAGAGGAGAAAAGGGGAGAGAGAGAGAGATGGGGGGGGGGGGGGAGACCGGGGGGAGAGAGAAGGGGAAAACAAACCAAAAATGAAAACAGTACAAAGAAAATGAGACGGGAAGGGAAAAAAAGATTTGAGAGGGGAAAGAAGAGGTTTTTCCCGGGGGGGCGAGGAGGATGCGAAAGTGTGGGAGGACGGGGGGGCCCGGGGGAAGGCGGGGAAAAGGGAAAGGAGTCAGGGGTGGAGCCGGGGATGATGGGAAGAGGGGGGGATGATGGGGGGGGGGGGCAGGGTGGGGCTGACTCATTACACCGTTTACTGGTTTTTAGGGCGGGGGGTCAGCCTTTTAAATTTTACCCCCGGGGGCGAAGGGGAAAGGAAAAAGGGCTGCAGGGAAAAAGAGAGAGAGAGAGAGGGGAGAGAAGAGAGAGAGGGGGGGAGAGAAAGAAGAAAAGGGGGGGGGGGGGGGGGGGGAAGGAGGGAGAGAGAGACCGGGGAAAAAAGGGGATGAGAGAGAGAGAGAGAGAGAAGGGGAGAGAGGGAGAGAGGGAGAGAGAGAGGAATTTGAGGGGAAAAGGATGGGCTTTAAAATTTAGCAAAAAATTTTAAACGATAAGAAGGAAAAATAGGGGGAAAAAAAAAAGGAAGGTTTAATATTCATTCCTGGTTCCCCTTTTTTTAATTTACCTTTTTCCCCCTTTTTTCCATTTTTTCCCAAAAAACATTTTCTTTATTTTCCATTTCCCTGGGCCCCCCCTTTTTTAAAACCCTTAAAAACCATTTCATGTTTCCCCTTTTATTCCTTTCTTTTTTTTTCCTTCACCAGACCTCTTCCCCTCTCTTCTTTTTTCTCTTTCCCTGGTTTTTTTCCTTCCCTCTCTTTCTTTCATTTTTCTTTTCTCTTTTTTTCCCTTTTTCCTCTTTTTTCCTTCCTCAACTCTCTCTTCTCCCTTTTCTCTTCCTTCCTCCCTTTCCCCTTTTCCCCGTCTTCCCCTTCCTCCTCCTCTTTTAAAATTTTCTCTCCCTGACCCCCCCTTTCCCCTCTCCCCTTTTCCCTTTTTTCTTTTTTTTGGGGGGGGTATTCGGGGGTTTTTTGGGATTTGGGGGGGGGGGCCAAAGGGGAAGGGGATTTTTGGTTTGTTTAAGGGGGGAAACATGGGAACCGATGTATTTTGGGGGGTGTTGTGGGCCCATTTTTGTTTGGGGAGGGGGGGGAAAAAGTTATGGGGGTGGCGTTTGAAAGAGGGGGAAGAGGAGGAGGAGTTTTGATGGGTGGCCCTTAGTCTGAGGTGAAAGTGATATAAATGCATGGAGGGGTGTGTGTATGTGGGTTTTGTGTGTGTTTGTGTGGTTTGTGCGAGTGTGTGTTTTTGGTTTTTTGTGTGTTGTGTGTGTGGCGTTGGGTGGGGGTTTTTTTTGGGGTGTGTGGTTTTTTGTTTTTGTGTGTGTGAGGGAGGGGAGAGAGGAGAAAAGAGGGGGAAGAGAGAGAGGAGGAAGAAAAGGGGAGAGAGGGGGAGGGGGGAGAGAGAGAGAGAGGGCGAGAGAAGGGGGAGAAAAGGGGAGAGAGAGAGAAAAGGGGAGGGGGGGAGAGAAAAAGGGGTTTTTTAAAGAAACCAAAAAAAATATGGGGGAAACAAATTTAAATTTTTTATGCCCCCTGGCCAGGGAGATCAAATTTTTGTTTTCCCGGGGTCTTCACGAAAATTCTTGTAGTGGTGATGATAGAGGGGGAGGCGGAGGTGAAGGCGACGGCTGTGGCAGGGCTAAAGGGGGGGGGGACAAGGGGAGGGGGTGGCAAAGTGTGCCCCCAAAAAAAAAACAAAAAAAAACATCATCTTGGGCTATTTACTGACACTTGGAAAAAAAAAATAGCATGGAAAAAAATTACGAACTTTTTAAAGATGGAAAGGAGGAGGAGGAGGGGGGAGGAGAAAGGAAAGGGGGAGGGGAGGAGGAGGAGGAGAAGGAGGGGAGGGGAGGGAAGGGGGGAAAAGGGGGAGGGGAAGAGATAGGGGGATGATTAGAAAAAGACCGGGGAAAGAAGAATAACAGCAACCACATCAACAAATATAACAATTAGAACAAGAGAGGAAAAAAAGAAAAAAAAAAAAAACCCGAAAAAAAAGAGTTATTTTGAAAAAGGATTTTAAAATTTGAAAAAGAAAAGGCAGCAAAAGGAAAGGAAAAAAGAAAAAAAATGGTGGGGCGGGAGGAGAAAATAGAGACGAAAAAAAGCCCATCAAGGGTAGTAGGGTAAAGGGTCAAGACCACCTGTTCAACATATATTTCACGGGTCGACATGAAGTGGTTGTCGAGCGATGTTTCGAAGCGTGTGTCTCGGGCAGGGAATCGGGGGCGCTGCTGACAGACTTGTTTACCCCCACACACACACACACACATTTCACACAACACACACACATCAAAACCACACAATTTCTGAGGGGGAGAGAGAGGAGAGAGAGAGGAGAGAGGGGGAGGGGAGAGAGGGAGGGGAGAAGGGGGAGACAGAGGGAGAGAGAGAGAGAAAAGAGAGAGACGAGGAAGAGAAATGGGGGGAGAGACGAGAGAAGAGAGAGAGAGAGACCCTTCAAAAACCCCCAGGGAAAATTCGATCATTGAGTAAAACAACGATATTAGACAATTAGGGGGAAAATAAGGGAACGGACGGGGGATTTAAGAAAAGGGAACGAAGGACTAATTTCTATTAGAATATTTAAAGAAAAAAAAACACGCACCCAAAACATGGAAGAAAATGGCCAAAAATAGATGGGTGAAAAATTTTTTTAATTTCCGGTTTTTCCCCAAAAATGTTCCCCAAGGGGGCCAGGCCCTTGGGGCCGAAAAAAGAGGGTAAGGATTCCCTCCCCGTATAGGAGGAAAAAAAGAAAACCAGCAAATTTTCCTTTAAGAAAGTCAAAATTTTGGCCCCCGCGGGGGGGACCCGGGTGTGTTTTTCCCATGCGGGTCCGTTTTTAGGGGCGGGGGGAAAACCCCCCCCCGGGGAAGAGGCCCCTGGAATGGGGGAGGAGGGAAAAAAGGGGGGGGCGGAGGGGGAGGAGGGGAGAGGGGGTGGAAGGAAAAATTTTTAGAATTTTTTAAAAAAAGGGGCGTAGGGGAGAAAAGGGGGGTTTGTTTGAAAAAGGGAAAAGAGGGGCCCTTTTTTTTAGGGGAGGAGGCCCAGGGTTTTTAATTAAAAAGGAAAAAGAAGAGGGAGGGATGGATAGCGGAGAGCGAGGGAAAAAAGAAGGAAGGGGGAGAGGGGA
>JACEEZ010001197.1:0-2500 GCA_016584305.1 Chionoecetes opilio | reverse complement strand
TCAAATAATAAACTTGTTTCGCGGAATATCATGCAAACGCTGACTGTCTGCTTACATTTGTCAACCATAACTCAAAGCTTTGTACAAATATTGGGTTAGTGAAGTTCACCTGCAAAGTAAGTTATTGTGAAGGTGTTAAGAACTGTTTATCTGCATCGTTTTTCTTTGCGGACTTTTGTTGCCTCTGTTGCTGATATCAGAAGAAAAAAATATGTCCACGGAACAATACATGTCTCTTACAAATACACTTTACGTCAGATCTTGTGACCAACGAAACAAATAGTGAAATGCCAGCTAAAGAAACAAAAGAACAATAGATTATTCATTAAATAATAAGCGAATGTAAATTAAATCGTGCAAAAATATCGACTTCAAGGTGCTCGAGGCGAAGAAAGTAGCTGAAAAATATAGAATGAATTGTTTCCTGTTTTGTAAACTGGTATGACGGTGTAAGTAAATGAATGTGCCAAGTAACTAAATTGGCCTACCCCTTTGTTTTTATTTTATTCTCTTACTGTCTTCTTTATAGGGACTGGCAACTAAGCGGGCTTTGTGTTACCCATTTTTGTTGTGCCCTTGGCCAGATCCCTGTGATATAAAAAATAAAAAAAATAAAAAAAGTAACGACAAAATCAATTTGAAAGTATCTTAACGAATGAGCAAAGGGAAAAAAAAACATGTATTCTTCTATTCATAAACAATATGCTAATCAAAAGTCACAAATGCTAAGTCTCACTGGCGGTAGAAAAAAATAATATATAGAAGAAAAAAACATGAATCATCTATGTAAGGTAGTCCTGTCTCCGTAAGGTAAGCTTTATTGTTCGATTATTTATTTAGGAGGAGCGTTTGGCTTCATTCTGTGTTTGTTCAGGTGTTTCAGTCATGATAAGGTGGCGAGCGAGTGTTGGCCAAGACGAAGACATCCAGGAGTAAAGGATTAAAGTTGAAGGTGAGGCTTAAGTTAATTGTAAAGGGTAGATTAAAACTCCTTCATTTCCTTTACGTCATCCTCCTTCCCTTCCTGCTTCACCCTTCCTTCCTCGTTCTTGTTCTCTTTTCTTTTGTTCTCTTGCCAGCTTATCTTCATTCCTAAGACTATTCTATTTTATTCTTGTTTTCTTCCACCCCTTCATTCGCCACTCCTTCCTCGTTCCCTATCTTTTAGTTTTTTTTCATTGAACAATTTTTCATCCATTCCCTCCTTTTTCCTGTGGCACTCCTCTTTCTCCCTCCTTCCCTCCTTCATCCTTCCCTCCTCCCTCACTTCCTTTTACATCCTACTTACTACCTCCCTTCCTCCCTCCATCCCTCCTTCCTTTTCCTCTTTCATTCATCTCTTTATCGTTCCCTCATCCTTTTCTCTTCCATCTCCCCTTCATCTATCGTTTCTGCTTACATCTCATATTTCCCTCTTTCTTCCTTCCACGTTTTCCCCTTCTCTACATCCTTCACTTATTCCCCATCTCTCTCCTATTTCGTCCCTTTATCGCATACACATCGCCCCTTCTTTTTCTCTTCTTTCCTTCACTTCTCTTTCCTTCCACTCTCCTTCTTTCCTCCTCTCCTTCCTTTAAACATCACATGCTTACCTATACCTCCATTCCTCTCTCTATATCCACCTCTCCTTATATATTATTCCCGGTTACCTCCCTTCCTCTCTCCCTCCCTCCCTCTATTCTAACCCTCCCTCATTCTTCTCTTCTTCCGTCTCTTCTCTGCCGCCCTTATGTGCACTCCTTCTTTAGGCGGAGTAGCAAATGACAATGTTGTCTTCACTGCTTGCATGAACGCCATTCTGGATCAAGTCTGATTACTTGACTGAGGTTGAGGACGATTTTATCTAACTATGTCAACACCAACGCCCCCAACTCAATCCCTCTTACAACTTACCCCTTCCTCTACCCTCTCTCTTCCCAGCCCTCTATCTCTCTCGTCCATTTCCCCCTTCTCTCCAACCTCCTTTTCCTACATCCTCTTTTTTTCGTGTGTGTGTGTGTGTGTGTGTGGTCGCTGTGTCAATATGTCTTAGCCACAGAAAATGGGAAGTGGATCAACGTGTGCAAATAACTCCAGCTTGTTAGGAGACGAACATTTAGAGACACGGACGCCACCCGTTTGAGGGGCGATGATGGAGTAGAAAAGTTATCCTGAAATATAAGATGCAGAATAAGGAACAAGGTGGGAGAAAGAAGAAAAAGACGTTATTGAAGGTGTAATTAAGAACCAGTTATTCACATCCTTCTTACACCTTTCCCCCTCCTCCTCCTCCTCCTCCTCCTCCTCTTTATCTCATTATGACATCCCCACAGATACTCGGAGCGTCAAAAGCTTCACCAACGCTTTAAGTGGCGAAACATTCTCTTCACACACAGCGACTCTGTGGCGCCACGCAGTAGCGCCACGCTCTCACGTGTATAAGCGACTTTGTGGCGCTACTGCATGGCGCTACAGAGTCCCACCATGTGTAAGGGGAAGCGTCACCCGGGGGAGCTTCTCA
>JACEEZ010001195.1:34530-43459 GCA_016584305.1 Chionoecetes opilio | reverse complement strand
CCCCCCCCCCCCTTTTTTTTTCCCTAAAAGAACTTTTCCCCTCCCCTCCTTCTTCTTTCCCCCTTCCTTATTTGTTATTTAATTTTTCCCTATTATTCGCGTTCAATCCCTCCCCCTTCCTCTTCTTCTTCTTCCTCCTCCCCCCACATCCTCCTCATTGTGCTTTTATCATCATCCTTCTCCCCTCCTTCTCTCCTCTTTCCTCTTTCCTCTCTTCTTCTCCTCCTCTTTTCTTCGTGCTTTAATCTTCCTTCTACTCCTCCTTCTTTCTGTTTAATTTCCCCCTCTTCTCCTTTTTCTTCGTTGTCAATCTTCCTCCTCCCCTCCTCTTCTTTCTTTCTTCCCTCCTCCTCCTCCTCCTCCCCCTCCCTCCTCCTCCTCCTCCTCCTTTCCTCCTCCTCCTCCTCTCCCCTAAATCCCCGGTTGTCACTGTTTATCTCGGAATAATAAATTTATCTCGCGGGCCTCTGAAACTTACTCTCATTGCGTAAAATGATTGCGAGTCGCGTCTACCCAACCCCTCCCACACGTCTCAGACAGCCCCGAGTAAACGGTCACTACTACAACTTTTGACCTGTGACGGGCTGTGGTTCAGTAAGGGCCCTGTCAGTTAGTGACCACCATCTGGATTTATATACCAGGGGTCACTGCTGCAGGGGGCATTGAAGTGCACGGCGTCCTACTTGGAAAGTGCACTACCGCAGTGGATTGAAACGGAGCTGGGGCCTGATTGACTGCTGCCTCCCAAGAAAGCGCCAGGCAAGGCTGCCGCACCACCCCTGAACTTCCACACTGAGCCTACACCAACACTACATTAGACCTCATAACACACACAGATAGCCCCGAGTTAACGTTACCACTACTTACTCTCGACCTGTGACGGGCTGTGGTTCAGTTAGGGTCCTGACAGTTAGTGACCACCATCGGGATTTAAGGTACCAGAGGTCACTGCTGCAGGAGGCATTGAAGTGTACGGCGTCCTACATGGAAAGTACACAATCCGCAGTGGATTGAACGGAGCTGGGGCCTGATTGACTGCTGCCTCCCAAGAAAGCGCCAGGCAAGGCTGCCGCACCACCCTTGAACCTCCACACTGTGTTCACACCATTACAAAACACACATAACATGACCTATCTATCAAGCACTAAACCTACCCCCACAAACTAGTAGTAGTTAGCCATAGATTACAGCTTTCAACTTTCCTCACAAATTCCATGCAGTTTTTCTATATTGCATGGTAGCACTTCTTTTCCGGCCAGCTTCGGCTGGAGGGATGGGTGGGTGAGGAGGAGCCTTCTACTTCCTATCCTTTCTCTCTTATTATCTAGTTAGTGTAGTATAGTTAAAGCAAACAGTCTTGTAAGGACCTATCGGTCTGTTGCTGTTTGTGTTTCCTTTGTATTCCTTTGTATTCCCTCGTATTATTGTCCTCCTGCTCCCTGCTCCTCTTCCCTCTCCTCCTCTTCCTCCTCCTTCCTGGTATATATTATTCCTATGTATTCCTGCGTGTTCTAATCCCGTACCTCCCTCCCCTCTTCTCTTCCTCTTCCCTGCAGCCGAGCGCAAGACCTCCCTGGGCAAGGACTGGCACTCGGGCTGTCTGCGCTGCGAAAAGTGCAACAAGACGCTCACGCCCGGCAGCCACGCGGAGCACGGCGGCAAACCCTACTGCAACACTCCCTGCTACAGCGCACTCTTCGGCCCGGGCGGTAAGCAATAGCAAACACACATGACTTAAGAGTTTAGAAAAACAAAAACAAAAAACACTCGCCTTCTACTTCTAAAAAAATAGAAATAAAAACACATACGACTTCGACTTAAAAAATAAAAAAATACGACTTCGACTTCTAAAAAATAAAAAAATACGACTTCGACTTCTAAAAAAAAAAAAATACGACTTCCACTTCTAAAAAAATGAGAACACGACTTCGACTTCTAAAAAAAAAAAAATACAACTTCGACTCCTAAAAAAAAAATGAGAACACGACTTCGACTTCTAAAAAAAAAAACGACTTCGACTTGAAGAAAAAAAAAACGCTGCGACTTCGACTTTAAAAAAAAAAAAAAATCTACAAAAAAATATAAAAAAATTACGTAATGTAATGTTTTTGATGTAGCCGTTTTTTTTCCTGCTTTTTTTCTTTTATTAGTTTTTTTTTTTTGGGTTAAGCATAAAATTCATGAAGCATAATGCCTTTTTTAATGTAGGCGCAAACACACGTCGGCTACTAAAGGAAAACAAAAATTAATACAAAAAACATCGTCAACTTGACTTTTTTATACTTATACATAATATTATATTCCTTTACTTTTCCTTTATTTTTCTTTCATCTATATATTAATTCCTTTTAAGAATTAGTACATGTTCGTACATTCCTCACAGTCCATTTGTTAATCTTGTGTTAATCCTCTTCCTCCCTTTGTACTCTTATCAGCTTATTATTTATTTATCTGTATATCTTATCATGAAGTAAAGAGTCACACGTTATCTTTAATTAAGTCATACTGCCAACCTTTTTAAGTGACTTTTTGTATGACTTAAGAACTGTTTGACATTTATGATTTTGTGTGTGTGTGTGTGTGTGTGTGTGTGTGTGTGTGTGTGTGTGTGTGTGTGTGTGTGTGTGTGTCCAAAGACTACTCTATACATATATGGAGTAGTCTTTGGTCCATCCTTTTTACACATAACAACTCCTAGAAATGATCATAAACCTTATCATAACCTCTAACCTCTATGACACACAACTGGATATCTTATGACACATCCTTTGATATTTTACATAGCTATGAATGTTCTATGTATCCACCCCAGTAAATGAAGACTTAAGATTATAACATATACATATTCCTTATATATATTTTTTTTCTTATCTTAATCACAGGTTACGGTCGTGGAGGGGCCGAAAGCTTCACGTACAAATAAGAAGGTCAATATGGTGGCTGACTATTTGGCGGGTTTCGAACTAAGGTATGCAGAAAACCACCACTACTACCACTACTACCACCACCACCATCGCTAAAGAAGTGCTTGCAGTGTTGAAAGTAAAACCTACATAAGTGAAATTTAGCTACAGTAGGTATGTGAAGATTATTTTTAGTTTGTGTTATGTTATGATATATTTTAAGGTTACGTAGAAGAAAAAAATTGTATTTAGATTGTATTTGCATGTTGTAGTATTGTATAACTTCAGTGTTTGTAGTAGTGTAATGATTTTGTAGTAGTTGTAGTTGTAGTATTGTATAATAACTTGGATGTTCTGTAGTAGTGTAATGATTTTGTAGTAGTTGTAGTAGTAGTGGTGTGACGGTATCATATAACATAACAGTATACATATACATGTTGTATACGTGTACTGTTATTCAGGGATGGAGTGAATACAAGAGATCTGTGTTCGAATACGAATACTTCAAATTCCTACAAATACAATTACGAATACACTGAAATACTGTTAATACGAATACAAATACGAATACTTGAAAGTATTCACGAATGCATTCATGAATACTTTTAGTTGAAATAATCTTCTTGGTGTAACTCTTCATAGCACTGTGTCAAAGTTATGCAATGGTAAAATGACTTCATGAAACACCCAAATACTATAATGTATCCAAATGTATTAAAAAACGAATGCTCCATCCCTGGTTATGATGTGAGGTAGTGTGTTCTGTAGTGTTCTGTAGTGTTCTGTAGTGTGTTCTGTAGTGTTCTGTAGTGTGTTCTGTAGTGTGTTCTGTAGTGTTCTGTAGTGTGCCAACCTTTTTAATCATTAACTATGTAACGGTATATCAAATGACGTAACTATCCATCACTAACACTAAAAAAATAACGATAACTTACCTTATCCACAATTTCAGATATTTTAACGATACCTTAACTAACGTTCTATCTCGTAAAGCAACGTTTTTAGTTTGTTTCAACACTAACTGTATTGTAAGTAAACGTTCCCGTATTATACCAACGTTTTTTGTATGCCCTAATGTTACAGTGAACGGGGGAAACGTTCTACGGCCTCACAAACGTTTTTCGCACAAATATTGCTTACAAAAATTGTGTCGGTGCAAAAAAACGTTTCCCTTTGTAGAAATGTTTGTGGTCTGTTTGTTTATAATATAGGACGTAGACTAGTGATTGAGTTATTAGTGTATTTTTTTACTTTTCTAGCACTTCTTCCATTCATTCTATGTCAACACACACACACACACACACACACACACACACACACACACACACACACACACACACACACACACACACACACACACACACACACACGCACACACACACACGCACGCACGCACGCACGCACACACACACACACACACACACACACACACGCACGTACACACACACACACACACACACACACACACACACACACACACGCACACGCACGTACGCACGCACGCACGCACGCACACACACACACACACACACACACACATACACAAACACAAACACACACACACACACACACACACAGATACTTTACTGGAAAACAATATTCTTAGGTCAATTCTTCTCCAGACTGTAACTACATGCGCGATATCTTAGGTCAAACTTATCTCCTATCTAACACTGTCTATATTTCCGTGTCTAACCATCTCATAAGGAAGAAAAAAACATACTTTATATCGTCTATTCATTTTTTTTTTTTTACATCACAAAGGACTGGCCAAGGACAAAAAATAAAAGAGGTAACACAAAGCCCGCGTAGTTGGCAGTCCCTATAAAGAAGACAGTAAGAGAATAAAAAAAGGGGGTGGGCCAATTTAGTTCGGGAGGTGTCTTGTTGCTCTTCTCAAAAATATTTAAGTCGTAGAAAAAAGGAAAAATAGAAACAGAAAGAGAGTTCTAGAGTTTACCAGTGAAAGGGATGAAAGAGTACAGATACTGATTAACTCTTGCACTAGGAAGATGGACAGAATAGGGATGAGAATGAGTAGAAAGCCTTGTGCATTGAGGCCGCGGGAGGGGGGGAGGCATGCAGTTAGCAAGAACTACATACGAGGTCCACTAAATTTCTACTCCACATAACTTTAAAAAAAAAAAAAAAAAAAAAAAACGAAAGGCTCAAACGTTATAAAAAAATATCCATTTCCAATACGTAAAGAAATAACAAGAAAGAAATATTAAATGAGAAATATTAAAGAAATAAAATAAAAATAATATATAAAAACCTAATTAAGTAAGAATACAATAATTTATAGACACAGAATGGTTTATTTAGAGTCTTAACCGAAGTTTGTATAATATTACCGCAGATCACGTAACAGTTATAATTGGCAAAGCTACTAATTTATGTGCCATACCTTGAGCTTATCATTTAAATTACTCAAAACTGATTTATTTACACGATACATATATACAAGGAACCTTAATCTATCACAAAAGAGGAAAATTGATAACAAGGGGTGTTGTTTTCGAGTTAGAAGCGATTGAAGTAAACTCGAACGGCGCTGTTGTTTACATTCGAACCCGGCGCGTGAGCCAAGTAGCGGACGCGCGGGTTTTTTAATATTTTTATTTGTATATTTTTACGTTGGAGCCTATAGCACCTATCTGCTATTCTTTTTTTTTCCCTTTTTTTCCTTGAGGGCTCAGGTGGTTAGCCGTGCACAGTCTGGAGTGATGGTTGACCCTCGCCCGTGGTGGCACAGGCTGGATTTTTATAGTGACGCCTGTGATGGTTGACCTGAGGCTCATGCCGCCACCTGTGTCCTCCGATGCACTCGCAGTCGAGGTGAGGTTGATGCAGCATGTGGGTATCTTCGGCCACTCGACATGGAGAAACAGTTGCCCCCGGTGGGACTTGAACTCGGGACCTTGAACTCACAACTACCAGGCTCTTATCCACCGCGTTAAAGATGATCGAAAGAGTTGCTTGCACCCGGCAGGATTCGAACTCAGGACATCGAGCTCACCACTCCAAGACGCTAACCACTCTGCCACCGCCTGCCCATTCCTTGACTCCCTGTTTACTTCTTAAAGTGTGTGTTGTACACGTATACCCCGGCGAAGGTCAGGCCGATGGCGATGACAAGCATAGAGCAAGCCAGGCCAGCCATGTCTCCTGTGAGGGTGAGAAGGAAGGGTTAGTGTGTGTGTGTGTGTGTTTGTGTGTGTGTGTGTGTGTGTGTGTGTGTGTGTGTGTGTGTGTGTGTTTGTTTGTGTGTGTGTGTTTGTGTTTGTGTGTGTGTTTGTTTGTGTGTGTGTGTGTGTGTTTGTGAGTGTGTGTGTGTGAGTGTGTTTGTGAGTGTGTGTGTGTGTGTGTGTGTGTGTGTGTTTGTGTGTGTGTTTGTGTGTGTGTGTGTGTGTGTGTGTGTGTGTGTGTGTGTGTGTTTGTGAGTGTGTTGTGAGTGTGTGTGTGTTGTGTGTGTTTGTGAGTGTGTGTGGTGTGTGTGTGTGTGTGTGTGTGTGTGTGTGTGTTGTGTGTGTGTGTGTGTGTGTGTGTGTGTGTGTGTGTGTGTGTGTGTGTGTGTGTGTGTGTGTGAATAAGATGAGTGATAATGCATGACTTCACTTCTTCTTATAGTTACTAGAAGGGTTATAAGTTATGAGGTATTATATAAGGTGGTTGGATGAGTTAGGAAGGTGGTTGGATGAGTTAGGAAGGTGGTTGGATGAGTTAGGAAGATGGTAGGATGAGTTAGGAAGATGGTAGGATGAGTTAGGAAGATGGTTGGATGAGTTAGGAAGGTGGTAGGATGAGTTAGGAAGGTGGTAGGATGAGTTAGGAAGGTGGTAGGATGAGTTAGGAAGGTGGTAGGATGAGTTAGGATGGTGGTAGGATGAGTTAGGAAGGTGGTAGGATGAGTTAGGAAGATGGTTGGATGAGTTAGGAAGGTGGTAGGATGAGTTAGGAAGGTGGTAGGATGAGTTAGGAAGGTGGATGGATGAGTTAGGAAGGTAGTAGAAGAAGGGTTATGGTCAAAGTTATGAGATTCTATCCTTTTTTTCATGCACTCATTGACTCGTGTCCTTATTCATATACTCACTTGTTTTTCTAACCTAGACTTAAACAGCCCTTCCCTCTCTCTCCTTTCTTTCCTCCTTTCATTTCTCCCTCCCTCCCTTCCTTTCCTCACTCACTCACTCCTTCCTCTTCCTCACCCACTCACACTAACTCACTCACTCTCTTCCTCACCCACTCACACTAACTCACTCACTCTCTCCTTTTCTCCCTCACTCCCACACTCCCTCACTCACTCATCCCCTCCCTCCCTCCCTCTCTCATCTCCTTCCTCCCTCCCTCTCTCATCTCCTTCCCTCACATACTCTTATCTCTCTCTCTCCCTCACTCCTTCCCACACTCACTCCCTCACTCACTCACTCCCTCCCTCTCTCCCTCCCCCACACTCCCTCCCTCACTCACCGGGCCCGTAGATGTTGTCAGACTTCCTGGAGTGGGAGTAACTGTCCCGGTCTTGTCCCTCGTAGTAGTCGCCTGGAGGAGAAAGACAGCCGTCACACACACACACCACACACACACACACACACACACACACATACACACACATACACACACACACACACACCACACACAGTCTCTCTCTCTCTCTCTCTCTCTCTCTCTCTCTCTCCTCTCTCTCCTCTCTCTCTCTCTCTCTCTCCTCTCCTCTCTCTCTCTCTCTCTCTCTCTCTCTCTCTCAAGTACTTTTTTGTTTTATTCTTGTATACTGTTTACATAATTCGTTAAAATTTCTACTACTACTACTACTACTACTACTACTACTACTACTACTACTACTACTACTACTACTACTACTACTACTACTACTACTACATTTCTTCTGCTTCTACTACTACTACTACTACATTTCTTCTGCTTCTACTATTACTACTACTACTACTACTACATTTCTTCTGCTTCTACTACTACTACTACTACATTTTTCTACTACTACTAACTACTACTACTACTACTACTACTACTACTACTACTACTACTACTACTACTACTACTACTACTACTACATTTCTTCTGCTTCTTCTTCTACCACCACCACCGCTACTACTACCACAATTTTTTTTACCCACACACACACACACACACCACACCACACACACACACCACACACACACACACACACACACACACACACACACACACACACACACACAGCACACACACACACACACGCACGCACGGGAGTAATGGTCGCAGGTGAGGGAGTCGGTAATCTGTGTCCCATCATCGGAGTAATGGTTCTGCGTCAGGAAGCACGTCACGCCCGCGGTCTCCTCCCAGCAGTAGTCGAAGCCGTTGCACCCGAACTCCGGATCGTCCTCACACGCCTGTTAAACCCCAACCATACCATTAGTTTAACCTCTAAGTGAGTGATTGAGTGAGGGAGAAAGGAAGAGAGGAGAGAAAGGAGTTACGGATGGAGGGAGAGAAATGTGAGATAGAGAGTGAGTGAGGGAGAGAAGGAAGGAAGAGAGAGAGTGAGTGGTGAGGGAGGGAAGGAAAGAAAGAGAGAGTGAGTGAGTGACGAAGTGCCTGTTTAAGTAGAGGTTACAGAACAGTGAGTAATTGAATAAGGGAATGAGTCAATGAGTGCATGAATAAAGAAAGTAGAAAACCTGTTATATACCCGAAATCTGGATCATCCTCACACGCCTGTTACACCACCATACCAATACTTCTAACCATAACCATTCGTATTTTTTTTTATCTAAGCTCGCGTGCCTGTTAAAAACACCATACCATTACATTATTTAAACCACCATACCATTATTTAAAGCTCCATACCATTATTTAAAGCACCATACCATTATTTAAACCCCCATACCATTATTTAAAGCACCATACCATTATTTAAAGTTCCATACCATTATTTAAACCCCCATACCATTATTTAAACCACCATACCATTATTTAAAGCTCCATACCATTATTTAAAGCACCATACCATTATTTAAAGCACC
>JACEEZ010001195.1:24530-27030 GCA_016584305.1 Chionoecetes opilio | reverse complement strand
GGGAAATAGTCTGGTTTTTAGATGAGGTTTTATTTATATTGTTTTTTTGTGGTTTGTTAAGTAGAGGAAAAGTTTGTGATTTTGATGAGGGGGAAGAGTAGGTAATGGTCTCTCACACGCGCGCGCGCGCGCACACACACACGCACACACACACACACACACACACACACACACACACACACACACACACACACACACACACACACACACACACACACACACACACACACACACACACACGGTACTCCGTGGTGTAAGGGATAGCACGCTCGGTCCACAACCGAGAAGTCCCGGGTTCGATCCCCGGGTGGAGCGGAAACAAATGGGTTGCTTCCTTAAAACCTGAGCCCCTGTCCACCCAGCAGTGAATGGGTACCGGATGTTAGCCGGGGTTTGTGACCTGCTCTCCGTGGTGCTGGCTTCGGCCAGCACAAAGCACTAAGGATGAATGATATAAAAATGTTGATATGGAGACGGGGCCACACGAGCATTGCTCTGGCCCTGTAAAATACAACTAGATGAATACAACTAGATGAATACACACACACACACACACACACACACACACACACACACACACATACACACACACACACCTTGGTCAGCTTCAGGTCCGTGTACTTATTCACCAGCTTGCCTCTGCGGTATGCCAGGTAGAAGTCGTCCCTCACGAGGTCCGCAAACACAGGGTCGTCGCCGAGAATCTCAGTCTGCTCAAACAACGCGTGGTAATTCTCCTGCTGCGTCTGCGTGAGTTAGGAAGGTGGTAGGAGGAGTTAGGAAGGTGGTTGGAGTTAGGAAGGTGGTTGGAGTTAGGGATATGGTAGGATGAATTAGGCATTTTATTGATTATCGAGTGTTTTGGTGTGAAAGAGAGAAATAGGAGAAGGAAAGGATGAGTTAGGAAGGTGGTAGGATGAGTTAGGAAGGTGGTAGGAGGAGTTAGGAAGGTGGTTGGAGTTAGAAAGGTGGTTGGAGTTAGGAAGGGTCAATAATTGTGGGTGAGGTTAAAGGAGGAAAGTTTTTTTTTGTTTTTTTGGTGTTTAGGGTAGGATGAGTTAGGAAGGTGGTAAGGGTGAGTTAGGAAGGTGGTAGGGTGAGTTAGGAAGGTGGTAAGGGTGAGTTAGGAAGGTGGTAGGGTGAGTTAGGAAGGTGGTAAGGGTGAGTTAGGAAGGTGGTATGAGTTAGGAAGGTGGTAGGATGAGTTAGGAAGGTGGTAAGGGTGAGTTAGGAAGGTGGTATGAGTTACACCCCCGTCACACTTATTCGGAATCAGCAGGAATCAAGCAAAACCAGTTTGGAATGAAGAACTTTCAAAATAAATGCCGTTTGATATTTCTGTACTTCGAATGCACCTCGAAAGTTTTGAGCATGAGCAAAATATTCGGGCCGGCCACAAGAATAGGCCCGAATGTTTGGCATGCAGTCAGAATTATTAGAATGCCTTCGAATATCCAGGTATATACCAAGAATTTTCATTTCGACTGCACTCTGGCTCATTCGGCCTCTAGTGTGACGGGGATATCAGGAAGGTGGGAGGATGAGCTAAGAATAGTGACAAGGGCAAAGAAGGATGTATCAATTTAAACGAAAAACTAGATAGATAGATAATTTGATACGGAGACAGGACCATACGAGTACAAACTTAGTAAATACATCTATAAACACACACACAAGCAACCCCCCCTTCCCCCCCACACACAGTCACCCGCCCCCACACAGTCGTCCACCCCCGACCCACACAGTCACCCCCCTTCCCCCACCCACCCCATACACACACACACACAGTCACACAGTCACCCCCCCCCACACACAGTCACCCGCCCCCACACAGTCGTCCACCCCCGACCCACACAGTCACCCCCCTTCCCCCACCCACCCCATACACACACACACAGTCACACAGTCACCCCCCCCCACACACAGTCACCCGCCCCCACACAGTCGTCCACCCCGACCCACACAGTCACCCCCCTTCCCCCACCCACCCATACACACACACACACAGTCACACAGTCACCCCCCCCCACACACAGTCACCCGCCCCACACAGTCGTCCACCCCCCGACCCACCACAGTCACCCCCCCTTCCCCCACCCACCCCATACACACACACACACACAGTCACACAGTCACCCCCCCCACACACAGTCACCCGCCCCCACACAGTCGTCCACCCCCCGACCCACACAGTTCACCCCATACACACACACACAGTCACACAGTCACCCCCCCCACACACAGTCACCCGCCCCCACACAGTCGTCCACCCCCCGACCCACACAGTCACCCCCCACACACACAACCCACAGTCACACCCCCCCCACCACAGTCACCCGCCCCCACACAGTCGTCCACCCCCGACCCACACAGTCACCCCATACACACACACACAATCACACAGTCACCCCCCCACACACCACAGTCACCCGCCCCCACACAGTCGTCCACCCCCCGACCCACACAGTCACCCCCCACCCCCCCCCCCCACCCCCCAACA
>JACEEZ010001195.1:14530-19530 GCA_016584305.1 Chionoecetes opilio | reverse complement strand
AGAGTATTTCGAATGTTTTCTAAAATGTGGTTCCCNAAATTTAAATTTTTGTTTGATTCCCCTCTTCTCACGTTGGCTTTTTCACTTCGACTTAAACTCCCATTTCCCGACTGGGGAAATTTCGAGACTTTTGTCAAATCACTGACGGTTGATTGTAGTGCTTGCATTTTTTCGCTTATTTGTCCCATAAAACACTTCCAGGGCACTTTTGTAGGCTTGACCTGAGCAGCAAGCAGAGTCTTCAATACTGAGGAATCCATTCTAGTCAAGTAGAGTTGGAGTAGTAGGCAGGAGCAAAATGTGGGACGTCCACTCTCCACGGAAGAGTAGACAAGAGGGGGAGAGAGAGAGAGAGAGAGAGAGAGAGAGAGAGAGAGAGAGAGAGAGACGAGAGAGAGAGAGAGGAGAGAGAGAGAGAGAGAGAGAGAGAGAGAGATTCAGATTCAGATTCAATACTTTTTTTCACAATTGAAGTACAGTTGTGAAAGAGACTGTTTCATAAAAAAAAACCAGTCTCATCTCAGTATACATATGATGAGCTGGTAAGGGACATCGATTATGAGGGGCATAGTCGTTGAGTTATAATAATCTAAACACACATGGGCCAAGGGGGAGTATTATGACATTCTTGTTTACCCTACACGATTTACGACAGGGCACAGAGTTCAGATCACACAGTCAGGGGGGGAGGGGAGAGAGGATGAGTTATAGGCACACTTGGGCCCACGGATCCCGAGATTTTTTTGTTTTTAGGCGCCATGGGGGGAGGTGGGAGAGGGTCCATGGGGTCTATATCCATGGTCAACAAGGCGTCTTCAGGGAGGTACAGCTCGGCGTCGCCTTGAACCAAGAGTGTCTTGTATCGTTCGGGTCATCTCGGTCAGCATTTCCTTTAGACTCCGTATCTCTCCCGTCATGCTCACCATGTCGCTTCGAGTGGTCGCCATCACACCCTTTCAAGACTGCCACCTCCCCCTGCAATTCTTGTAGAGAGACTATTTGGGCACGCAGATCAGCACATTCCTCCCGATGATGGACCTGCGCCCCTTGTAGTATCTTTATCTCGTTCATCAAAGTCAAAATAGCCTCAGAATCGCTGAGGGAGGCAACACCGCCTTCAGCAGCCTGTGAGGGGAGAGGAGGAGCAGCCACCCCCGCGGTGAGAGGGGGGAGAGGGGGTGACTTGGTGACTGGCTTGGGCAGACTGCGGGTGGCTAGGGTGGGGGAGGGAGGGGTCCGAGGGAGAGAGCAGCAAGGGGATATCAGCCATCATCGGCGAGGAGGAGGGGGGCAGCCAGGCCCTCCCATCCGGGGGAGGGATGGGTAGGCTGCAGAGGTCTTGACTCGGCGGCGGGGGTTAACTGCGGCAGGGAGCAGAGGCACCGCAGGCTTCCTATAGCGGTGTGCATCGGGCCTCACAAGGCACTTCACACTCCAAGCATTATGCTCCAGGAGGCAATTGGGGCAGCGGGGCGTGATGGATTCCCCATTGATAATGCGATCCTTGCAAAGCTTAGTGTCATGCCTCCCCGAGCAGAAGCCACAACGCAGGGAAAACTATTGCATTGCCATTCGCGGTGGCCCATCGCTGGCACTTCCCACAGAATGCAGGCTTTCCGATAAATCTTTCCACATAGCAAGGCCTCATCCCAGGTAAAGCAATCATTGATGGCGGGTCACCCGCCCACATCGCAGTCACACGTTTTCCTGGCACCATCATATTGGAACGAGGATCCTAACGTTTGACCGTCCCGTCGAAACCCAGAGGACGCCTGGATGATCTTCGAGGTGGTGAAGGGGCATGAAGTATGGGTAGTTCCTTATATTCACCTTGACCTGCCGGTTTTCCTCCGTGGCCTCGGTAAGTCTCATGACGCTGCCGCATAGCGGGTGGCCCACCTCCGTTAGGAACTGAGCAGTGGCACTGTCCCTCGTGACTGCCATAATAGACGTGGTTGTCATCTTAGGAGTAACAGATAAGTTGCGATGTTTGCCAGCAACTTCCGCTAGCCAGATTGACCTGTCCTTAGGTGACACTTCAACCCGGGAAGAAGAGGACGATACAGCTTGTCAGGGGCGGGGGGGACGTCAGCGGCAGCAGCACTGGCCCCTTCGGGAGGAGGAGGATTGCTATGGTCGTCACCGCCACGGGCGTTCTTTTCTTTTTTTTTTTTTTTGGTATTACAGACAAGTTGATAGCCGTCAGAGGCATCGCTATTCTCATCGCGAGCTTCCCAGGCAGGGCCCCGCTTAACGCCCTGCATGTCGGTGTAGCGGGGAGGGGGGGGGAGTAGCAGACAGCCGCAGCGGTGCGAGGGTGGGGAGCGACCGCACCCCACAACGTCTCGAGTGGCACTGAGAAGAGAAGAGAGAGAGAGAGAGAGAGAGAGAGAGAGAGGAGAGAGAGGAGAGGAGAGATAGAGGAGAGAGGAGAGAGAGAGAGAGAGAGAGAGAGAGAGAGAGAGAGAGAGAGGAGAGAGAGAGAGAGAGAAGAGAGAGAGAGAGAGGAGAGATGAGAGAGAAAGAGAGGAGAGAGAGAGAGAGAGAGAGAGAGTAACACTGTACCTACCATCTAAATCCAATTATTCGTCCAATTTTATCCCCAGCATTATTTTAACTACCTCCCTATTTTTTCCAACCTATTTTTTCCAATTTCCTTTTTTCTGACCTTCCTTTATTCCTGCGTCCCTTGTTTTCCTTATTTTTAAGTGTTGCGCATTTTAGTAGGATGGTGAGGATGAGGGGGGGAGATGGGAGAGGGGGAGGAGGGGGGAGGAAATTGCCATCACGTCCCGTCCATTGCAGTTTGTTTTCCTGTTTATTCTTCAGTATTTCGCGTCTCTATCTCATCGTCGCTGTTTTAATGCCTAGCTACGAATCTCTTTGTGTGCAAAACTCTTCACTCAACACTTGCCTGCAATGTTGACTCGGAAAACATGAACCTTTTGGTGTTTGATTTTTTCTCATCTGTGTATTGTTTTCCACCCTGCTGTTTTGTGCTTGTTTGTTTGTGATTGTGTTTGCGTGTGTGTGTTGTGTGTGTGTGCGTGTGTGTGTGTGGTGTGTGTGTGTGTGTGTGTGTGTGTGTGTGTGCGTGTGTGTGTATTAGTGATCAGTTTCATTAACTCTGAAGTCTGAGCTAACTTTTCCAATTTTTTTTTTACAACAGCATTACATCAATTATATTATCAAAGCTACTGTATAAAGCTAAACAAACAAAAAATAGATGACATCATTAGAGTAAAAAAATGAGCAACGCAAAAGAAATAAGGAGGAAAGGAACAGGAAGAGAAAATTATTATAATATACATAGTGGTTAAAGATGAAAGGAACATAAAGCTTATAAGAGTAATAAGAGAAGGAGTAAAGAGGGCAAGAGAAAGAAGAGGAAAAAGAAGGAAGCACCCACAGGAAAAGAGGAGGGGAGGAGAATGCAAAAGTCTTGAAGCATTTGAACTTTGGAGAGTCATCACGCTCTTCTGAACTGCTGCCGTGATGTTGGTCTTTTCTGACGAGCCCTTGTTGCCTCTTGAGAGCTGCCTGGAAACTGTGCCCTTCCTGGAGAACAAATATTAAGCTTCTTGGTCGATCTTGCACCAATTGGATGTGAGGGTGAAGTTGCTTTTTTTCATTTTGTATTTATGTATGAGTGAAAACTATAAAACTAAGTAAGTAAGTGTTTATTGACCACAATTTCAGTTAGTTACACTTAATTTCAAGCAATCACAAGTAAGTGCCCTGCCCATTAACTCTACCTTCGATTGCGAGTGCATCGGAGGACACAGGGGGGCGGCATGAGCCTCTAATAACAGGCGCCATTATAAAAATCCTGCCTGCGCCACCACGGGCGAGGGCCAGCCATCACAGCCCTCAAGTGAGCCTTCAGGGCTTACCATCCCACCACTGTAGGTCACTGTCTACAGGCGCTATAGGCCAAGATGTAAAAAAAAAAAAAAAAAAAAAAAAATTAAAACCGGTTAATTAAAAACAATTATGGTCCAAACAGTAAACAGTTTGGTGAATAAATCCCTATAATATATTTCTTTAAATCCACCCTTGATATATATATAGACAACATCCAGGTAAATGGAAAAACCTGTAGCAAAAAAATAAAGACATGACAAAAGGCAGCCCTAAAACCATGCATTGAATATATAACTACGTGCATATATAAAAAGCATGAACTCTCAAATATTCGTACATTATCATACACACATACTTAATAAAGGTAAAAAAAAAGTTCCTTGGTGAGTCTCATAAGTGATAAAATGTTCTGTTTTAAAATGCACACGAGATGTAAGAGAAATAATGAAAAAAATATATATCAGCGTTTCATCTGGAGCAGAAATAGTGAGCAACGAAGTGAAGGAATGAATAAACAAAGAACTGCTCTTTAGGCGATCAGCCTGGGGGGTTGGTCGGTATCAAATTAGGGCGAGAATGCTAATAGTGTTTTTTGGGAAGGTATAAATGCCTAGAGTTAGAAAACATGTGATAGCATTGTGGCAGTGGCAGCTTTATGGGAGTTATCCCCCTTTTCCAAACTGTATATTATATAATTATATAAATATACATACATATAATTTAAAAAAAAAATCTTTTTCAGGTGTCGTATTTCATCGGCGAGAGACGGACCGGACGATCGACTGGCGACGTTGGAGACCCTCGAGGAGACCACCACTGCCGGAAGACCAGCCGGCCCGCAGGTCGTGCGTTCAGAGAAAGTCGGGTTTTTGGAGTGGGAGAGGTAGAGTAGCAGCCGACTACCTCTCGAAGCTATGTTGAAGGCTGGTGATGTAGAGAAGAAATCCGGGACCAGAATCCGGTGTCGTGGTAGCTGTGGAACTTCAACGTAGGAGGCCTGGAATGTCCGTTAACATGGAAACGCCACAGGCACCCGCCAAGAAAACTGTGCATCATACACCCAGGCAGTATCCGACGGAGATGAACATTTGTCAGTCCTCAAAGCCATGCCTCTGGTTAACCTTACTTGAAGCCCG
>JACEEZ010001195.1:0-13541 GCA_016584305.1 Chionoecetes opilio | reverse complement strand
TTTTTAAAACCCCGTTTTCATTAATTTAATATTTTCGTATTTTTAATTATAGACAGAAGATTATTATATCTTTTACGTATTGTTGTTATTATCATATCATCATACTATCACTATGTTATGTTCATTGTTTATTATTGTTTATTTTCTTTTGCATTAGTCCATTTTGTTACATGCCTCATTAATTATCAAGGAAATAATAAATTACTGATACATTAGGAATAGATACATCATGCATTATCATCATTATCACATGTTATGTGTATGGGTGTGTGTGTGGTGTGTGTGGGTGTGTGTGTGTGTGTAGTGTGTGTGTGTGTGTGTGTGAGGGTGAGGGGAGAGAGAGGGGAGAGTAGAGAGAGAGAGAGATGGAGAGGGAGAGGAGAGGAGAGAAGAGAGAGAGAGGAGAGGAGGAGAGAGAGAGAGTAGAGGAGAGAGAGAGATGAGGAGAGAGATAGAGAGAGAGAGAGAGAGAGAGAGAGAGAGAGAGAGAGATTCAGATTCAGATTCAATACTTTTATTCACAATTGAAGTACAGTTGTGAAAGAGACTGTTTCATAAAAAAAAAACAGTCTCATCTCAGTATACATATGATGAGCTGGTAAGGGACATCGATTATGAGGGGCATAGTCGTTGAGTTATAATAATCTAAACACACATGGGCCAAGGGGGAGTATTATGACATTCTTGTTTACCCTACACGATTTACGACAGGGCACAGAGTTCAGATCACACAGTCAGGGGGGGGAGGGGAGAGGATGAGTTATAGGCACACTTAGGCACGGATCCCGATTTTGTTTTGTTTTTAGGCGCCATGGGGGAGGTGGGAGAGGGTCCACGGGGTCTATATCCATGGTCAAACAGGCGTCTTCAGGGGGTACAGCTCGGCGTCGCCTTGAACAAGAGTGTCTTGTATCGTTCGGGTCATCTCGGTCAGCATTTCCTTTAGACTCCGTATCTCTCCCGTCATGCTCACCATGTCGCTTCGAGTGGTCGCCATCACACCCTTCAAGACTGCCACCTCCCCCTGCAATTCTTGTAGAGAGACTATTTGGGCACGCAGATCAGCACATTCCTCCCAATGATGGACCTGCGCCCCTTGTAGTATCTTTATCTCGTTCATCAAAGTCAAAATAGCCTCAGAATCGCTGAGGGAGGCAACACCGCCTTCAGCAGCCTGTGAGGGAGAGGAGGAGCAGCCACCCCGCGGTGAGAGGGGGGAGAGGGGGTGACTTGGTGACTGGCTTGGGCAAACTGCGGGTGGCTAGGGTGGGGGAGGGAGGGGTCCGAGGGAGAGAGCAGCAAGGGGATATCATCCATCATCGGCGAGGAGGAGGGGGGCAGCCAGGCCCTCCCCATCCGGGGGAGGGATGGGTAGGCTGCAGAGTCTTGACTCGGCGGCGGGGGGTTACTGCGGCAGGGAGCAGAGGCACCGCAGGCTTCTTATAGCGGTGGGCATCGGGCCTCACAAGGCACTTCACACTCCAAGCATTATGCTCCAGGAGGCAATTGGGGCAGCGGGGCGTGATGGATTCCCCATTGATAATGCGATCCTTGCAAAGCTTAGTGTCATGCCTCCCCGAGCAGAAGCCACAACGCACGGAACTATGCATTGCCATTCGCGGTGCCCATCGCTGGCACTTCCCACAAAATGCAGGCTTTCCGATAAATCTCTCCACATAGCAAGGCCTCATCCAGGTAAAGCAATCATTGATGGCGGGTCACCCGCCCACATCGCAGTCACACGATTTCCTGGCACCATCATATTGGAACGAGGATCCCAACGTTGACCGTCCCGTCGAGCCCAGAGGACGCCTGGATGATCTTCGAGGTGGTGAAGGGGCATGAAGTATGGATAGTCCTTATATTCACCTTGACCTGCCGGTTTTCCTCCGTGGCCTCGTAAGTCTCATGACGCTGCCGCATAGCGGGTGGCCCACCTCCGTTAGGAACTGAGCGGTGGCACTGTCCCTCGTGACTGCCATAATAGACGTGGTTGTCATCTTAGGAGTAACAGATAAGTTGCGATGTTGCCAGCAACTTCCGCTAGCCAGATTGACCTGTCCTTAGGTGACACTTCAAACCCGGGGAAGAAGAGACGATACAGCTTGTCAGGGGCGGGGGGGACGTCAGCGGCAGCAGCACTGGCCCCTTCGGGAGGAGGAGGATTGCCATGGTCGTCACCGCCACGGGCGTTCTTTTTTTTTTTTTTTTTTTTTGGTATTACAGACAAGTTGATAGCCGTCAGAGGCATCGCTATTTCTCATCGCGAGCTTCCCAGGCAGGGCCCCGCTTAACGCCCTGCATGTCGGTGTAGCGGGGAGGGGGGGGGAGTAGCAGACAGCCGCAGCGGTGCTAGGGTGGGGAGCGACCGCACCCCACAACGTCTCGAGTGGCACTGAGAGAGAGAGAGAGAGAGAGAGAAGGAAACGGGAGATGGAGGAATTAAAGGATTGGGAATGGAATGTGTGTGCGTGTGCGCTTTAGGAAATTTTTTCTTCTTCCTTCCTTTCATGTCTGTATATTATTTTTTTTTTTTTCTCTCTCATCTCTCTCTCTCTCTCTCTCTCACTCTCCTCTCTTCTCTCTTATCTCTCTCACTCCTCTCTCCTCTCTCTCGCATCTTCTCCTCTCTCTCTCTCTCATTGTCTATCTTATTATATTTCCCATTCTCTTTTTTCCTCTCACTCATTCTCTCTCATTATGTCTTCTCTCATCCTCTCTCCCATTTTCCCTCTTCCCATTTTTTATCTCTTATTATCTCTCTCTTCTCTCTCTCTCTCTCTCTCTCTCTCTCTCTCTCTCTCTCTCTCTCCTCTCCTCTCTCTCTCTCTCTCTCTCTCTCTCTCTCTCTCTCTCCTCTCCTCTCTTCTCTCTCTCTCTCTCTCTCTCTCTCTCTCTCTCTCTCTTCTCTCTCTCTCTCTCTCTCTCTCTCTGTGACGACATTTTATCGATAAACGCGCGGTCAAGGGTCGGCTTGAGGAGGGACCGCTTGATGACGGTTGTCCAAGGGCCAGATTGACTAGTGTACGGGATGGCCAGTGCACGGTATGACCTGATACCCAATTGTCTTGTGTCTTATATGTCTTGGGACGAAAATGTCTTGTGGATCAAATGACTTCATTAACAATCGCTTCAGTACCATTTGACATGTAACCGTATTTACTAGATACTGATTAAGTAGATAAACGGATGAAGAAAAAAAATGAAATGAAAGAAAACTATAAAATCAATATATCAATAAATTTATTTTTTACATTAATGACTTCTGAATATATCCCTCTAAATATTACTGCGATCTTATTATAATTCAGTTGCGCCATACAAGCAACATAGATATTATAGATAGTTAGATATAAAGATAAACGGATAGAGATAGATAGATAGGTAGAGAGTTGAAGATAGAGATAGACAGAGATAAATAAAACATAGAAAGACGGAGGTCATTCACATAGCTACTTGATATTACAAAAAAAAAAAAGTTTGTTCTTAAAGTGACTCATTTCGAAAGGTAAGGTCCTGCTAAAGCCTCAATCTAGCAGTGTCCGATGTAGACTTTGTAACTCTGAATTGCCCTTCCGCCTCGCGACAAACGAACCTAATCGAAGAAGCGCCAGAGCTGCATTTCCAGTGTCTGCCGCTACTGCTTCGTCCACCAAATTCAATGATGCGTCTCCGGCAAATACATCCTTGGATATTTCAAAGTGTTCTCAACATAAATCATAAATCTCCCACTCAGCATGAGACTGCATCTACATTCACTTTACTACAACTTTATTTTGTGTAATCCTCTATACTTCTTTGTCATTCTCGTTTTCTTCTCTCTAAATCAAAATTGTATACAGTTTTTCCTGTGGCTGCTATTTAATTATTTCCTCTTGATGTAAAAATCAACTCAACGTTATACTCCACTTATTCCTTTGAGTTTTAAACAACAAAAGTTATTCCTGCTCCTGCTCCTTGCCGAAAATAACCTCAGTCATTGCGTCGCCCTCGCCCTAATAATCTATCAGCCAATCCTCCTCCTCCAGTCCACTACTACTGGAGCGTTCGTTGCCCTAGCCTGGTGCTTCATATCTAGGCGATGAGTTGCAAAACATCTGAGCGAGTTATCTCAATAATCTGTGATTGAAATATATGCTTCCTTAAATCAATATATAGAAAAACTTTATGAAGGAGAAGGCAGAGAGATGATAAGATAATGTGGTGTATTATATTTCCTTAAGTATCTTTAGTGGTTATTATTAATTGTTTGTTTATTACAATCTATATTATTATCCTTATAATTGCTCTCAAATTATTGTTACTTTTATTATCATAATTATTATTAGTAATAATAGTAAGACAGGCTGTAGCAGTAGTAGTGCTTTAAGTCATCATCACTGCATTATATTCGTTGTTTCCATTGTGTAGCAGCTAGCGTGTTTAGCTACGAATCTGCGGGCCCTGGTTCGAATCATGGCCAGGGCAGACGGCTGCCAGTCCAAACAGCTGTTCATCTTACCTTCAGGATTGGTCGATAAATGGGTACCTGGGGAAACCTGGGGAAGGTAACTGTGGTAACCCGGATATCACACTAGCCCTGTGTCCGGGACAGCGGATTGTCATCTGGCACCGAGATGAGCACCGAGGCCACGGCAGCATAGCATATGCCCCATCTTTATCTTACTACACTATATAAGACCACTATACAACTGTTCACCACCGTAGAAACAAAAGGAAGCTTCTCAATCCTTGTCTGTTTTTCTCACTCGTGCCTATAGTCTACACTCTATACACCCATCTCCTCAAAACTAACAGACGCTGCCGTTCATATTTATAATCTTGATACCACCATCCTTGCCCACATGAAAGGAAAAAAATTAGCAACCATTGCAGCCAGTGGAAAAGACTCCCAGACTTAGATTCCTCACCCGCTTACAGCGCTCACAAAATTACGCAAATGTAACGGAGATGTCCCGCCCTAACGGACCATTAGGCGATGTGCATAAAGCTACGCCACGGTGTTTTCGGGCATCTGAGCTCGTCACAGCGAAATGGTAGAGGGAAAAAGGAAAAGGAAGGGATACGGAAGGCGGGTTGGAGGAGTTAGGAAGGAGGAATATTTCTAAGGGAGTTGTGGACAAGGAAAAGGAAAGGGCGAATGACTGGAAAGGGAATGGTGCTGATGTTTTCGTATCTGTGTGTGTGTGCGTGTGCGTGTGTGCGTGTGCGTGTGCGTCGTGCGTGTGTGTGTGTGTGTGTGTGTGTGTTTTTGTATCCCCAAGTTCCGTGTGGACATGTCATCAAGCTTTTACGTGATGCCAGTAGCACAGGAGTAGGACACCGGCAACAGCAGCAACAATCAGCCCCATAATCTTGCGGAACGACCTTGCCGGCGGGACGCGACACGCCGCACCAGACAATAACGAGAGTGGCGGCGGCTCGTTCCCCTGAGCGTCCCGGTGCAAGATGGGATGCGGTAGAGGGACAGCGGGGGTCTGAGGGGGGACGTCAGCCAGATTAGAGGAGAAAAATGAACAAGGTCGGCGAGATTATAATTATCAAATAACTAGAGACCATCAAGCGGGCCGTATGAACCTCCATAAAATCTTGGGTGAACATTCTTCTGCGACCTACCGGGACGCCAAAAGAACGTAGGGAAAGAGGGCGAAAACAGTACGTAATTACATTTAGAATATAAGAACGCAAATCAAGTACCCAAATACTTCACATTCTGAAATCAATTAGTTACAAAGGTGAAAAATATGCTATTTTTTATCTTTCTAAGGAAGTTATTACTGGCAAACCTATACAGACTCGCCTTCTATCCCATCACAAAACGGGGGAAAAAATATCAAAAATAGCAGCACAAAATAATTTTGCTAGAGAAATGCTTGGTGAAGAAAATACGAGCATAACATTAGCATGGAAACTACTTTATTTTCTAGTGTAGTACATGCTGCTTTGTCTTTTTCTTTTTGGGCGCATCCTAAGCAATAGTTTTCGCCTCTTTCCCTCTACGTATATTTCTCGCATTTACATTTCTTTTCGCTTTCATATGTACATATCTTCCCTCCTAGTTATCTTATACGTGAAAACGAAGCGAACAGATCTTTGAACAAAACCGAGTTCATATAAAGATTAATGGAAACTTACGTGGTAAAGGAAGATAATACCACAAATGAAACCAACGAAACGACGCACCACACAATATGCGATCCTATCCATATGCTCATGTCAGTCAGCACAGTCAAGTTTTGAAACCAATCAGGTAACTTTGTATGTAAAAAATGATGACCAATACTGCACTTGTGATGGAGTTTCGGCGAATGCAGAGGACGAGGTCAGATGTAGTAAACAGTACAGTGGTATTAACAAGAGTCTTTGAGTGTCTCTTGGTTATAATAGGAATTCATACACTTCTGAAAATAAAGAAAAACTTCTACGCCAAGGAGTTCTCAACCAGTGGAGACGTTTCCCTAGGGGAAGTTTCAGTGTTTCAGGGAGGGAATTAAGATCTAAGATTGATAGATTCTAAATGTTAAGATCTTTGCATTTCCTTCGAGCTCCTCAGGGCAGGGGAGCATAAAACGCAGTATGCATCCGCTATTTGCTGCAAATGAAATAGAATCAAATATTTACATTACCATATGGATGTTATTTGAAATGGACATTTTCCGTGAAACAATCTTAGAAAGGGAGAAAAACATTCTGATATAGGAAAAAAGGGTACGCGAGGCAAAAAGATTGAGAACCACTGTTCTAAACAGTATATTAGAATTATAAGTATCTCAGATATTCAGCCGCAGGTATCGGGTCAGTATTCTCTTTTACTTATGAATGAACTTCAACAAAACGCACGAAAATTTTATTTGATTATAAAATGATATATAAAATACAATATATAAATACATATATATTAGATTATATATTGTTATATATTTTATATATAACAATATATAAAATACCATACTATATCACTAGCCCGTTCCTTCTCCATACCAGCGTCACATGTTCACGGTGAAACATTCTTACTACAGAGCTTACACACACAGGAAAAAAACCCGCCAAATACTCGATACATAAAAAGATGCTTCAGAATCAGATTCGGTGTTTTACTACCGATTACACAAAAAATGAGAAAACACTACATGAAGAAGAATACATCAATAAATCAAACTAAAGTCAAATTTCGCCATTAAAATTCGAGGATGAGATATAAAACTCGCCTCGCATCTTTACTACCAATCTCACTTTTCGGTCAGGAGACGTGAAGAAATATTTAAGGGCGAGTGGCAACCCGTACACATGCTCCTTCCTAAGCGTTGCGTATGGCATATATATATATATATATAATATATATATATATATATATAATTATAGTATATATATATATATTATATATATATATTATATATAATATATTAATATATATATTATATATAATATATATATATATATATATATATATATATAGCTATATATATATATATATAATATAGTATATATTATATATATATTATATATGAATGTATATATGTATACATATATATATATATATATATGTATACATATAATTATATATGATATAATATATATGAATGTATATATGTATACATATATATATATATATATATATATATATATATATATGTATACATATATATATATATATAATATATATATATATATGTATACATATATTATATACATAATATATATATATATATATATATATATATATATGTATACAATATATATTATAACATATATATAATATATATATATATATATATATATAGATATTATATATATATATACATATATATATATACATATATATATACATATATATATATATATATAAGATAATATATATATAATATATATATGTATATATATAAACATATATATATATATATATATATATATATATATATATTATACCGCTACGAGCCTCCGTTAGGGGAGGCGGTAGCGGAGTGGTTAGCGTCTCCACTGGCGTTCTCGGGTGACCCGAGTTTGATCACCGAAGAAACCCAAAATCTTTCTGCACCGTCGAGTGGCCTAAGAACATCCACATGCCCGGCCCATCAACTCTACCTTCGATTGCGAGTGCATCGGAGGACACAGGGGGGCGGCATGAGCCTCTATCACAGGCGTCACTAAGAATCCTGCCTGCGCCACCACGGGCGAGGACCAACCATCATCAGAGCCCTCAAGTGAACTTCCAGAGCCTACATCCGAGCCCTGGGTCACCACTGCCTACAGGCGCTATAGGCACAAATGTTAAAAAGTTATATATCATATACATATATAGTTATATATATTATATACATATAGTAGTTATATTATTTATATACATACATATGCATATATATATATATATATATATATATATATATATAATATATATATATATCTATATATATATATATATATATATATATATATATGTATATACATATGTATATACATATATATATATTTAGAAAGAGCAAGAAAGAAGGAGAGAAAAAGAGTTAGATAGAGAGAGAGAATGAGAGATAGATAATTTACACTTGGGATTCAGTATTGCAATGCGAATAGGACATATTGTTGTTTCAAATGCAATTACGAATACTTATAGCAATATACAATTAATGATAGATTAATCATAATCGATGCCGCTTTTCAATATAAGGATACGAATTGACAATACCGCGTAGGAAACTATCAGTATGTGAATTTACAAATTCTTAGAAAGCAAATATTACATTAAGCAAAAGCGCACAAAATATCATAGGATTACCCTCTTAATTGTCATACGATACAATAAAGACGGCATATGATTGAAAATGCTTCGTACTGTGTATCCGATGATACCAGAGACAAATAGCTATATATGTATTTTCATTAACAATATTTCATATATATCTTATAATATTTCTATATGTATTTATTCCTATTGTTGTGTATCGGTCTGTCTGTCTGTCTGTCGTCCAATATATAGTTTAGCTATCAGACGCAAGAAAGAGGCGGTGGCCGAATGGTTAGCGTCTGGAAGTGGTGAGCTTGAGATCGCGAGTTCGAGTCCCACCAGAGGTAACTCTCTCGGCAATCGTTAAAACAGTATAAAGGATAGTTATATCTGGAAGTTGTGAGCTCAAGGTCCCGAGTTCAAGACCTACCCGGAACAACTCTTTTATCCATCAGCGAATGGTCGAAAACACCCACATGGTGCCCATCAACTTCACTTTCGACTGCGAGTGTGGCGGGAGGGGACCAGGGTGCACCATGGGACATCATGAGCCTCGAATCCCCATAGGTATCACTCAAAAAATCCAGCGACCATGGGTGAGGGCCAACAATCACAGCTCTCCGGTAAGAACATGCAGGTCCAACCACCAGAGCCCTTCAAAGATAATAAAAAAAAAGCCTACAGGCGCTATAGACTCGACCGTAGAAACAAATTAAAAGAATTTCAAATCAGACACAAACACAGTCAGACTGTCAGATAAACAGACTATCAGTTTGTGTGACAAACATGTGCTGTTGGACTGGCTGACAGACAGGCTTTCACAAAGTCTAACATACCGACTGTCATACGATCTGACAGAAAATCTTATATTGTCTGATAAAAAAGAAAGGCTGACTCATTGTGTAAGTTCTACTCATTGTACTCATTGTTCCACCTTCCTACGACTTAAATATTTTTAAGAGAGGAGTGACAAGGCACCTCCCGAACTTAATTGGCGCACCCCTATTTCTTTATTCCCTTACTGTCTTATTTATAGGGACTGGCAACTAAGCAGGCTTTTTGTTACATTTTTTGGTGTTTACCTCCTTTATATATATATATATATATATATATATACATATATATACATATATATATATATATATATATATATATATATATATATATATTATATATATATATTTTATATATATAATATTTTATATTTTATATATATATATATATATATATATATATTTTATATATATATATATATATTATATATATATAATATATATAATATATATATATATATATATATATATATATATATATATATATAATATATATATATATATATATATATATATATATATATATATTAGGGTGGGTCACCGTATATAGGGCAAAAAAATAAAACTTGTCAAATTTCTTTGCTTGCTTGCGTGGATGTTCCACTTGAAGTAAAAAATTACATCTTTAAATTATCTCACGGACCGGGTATCATTTAGGGGTCGCACAACGAAACTTAAATTAGGAAAAAAGACATATTTATGCAAAATATTATATTTATTTGAAACAAATGTGTAAAAACATATCCATGTATATTCCTTACTAATACAGGGTGGGCCACAAAAGGTGGAACCCATTCACTTGACAATAATTCATTAATGAGACAAGGTACACTAAAATGACTATATTACCTGATAGGTGACACAATAACAATAAAAAAAATCAAGGGGCGAAGTCCCTGCCACAAGAGGTGAATTTATTTTAACACATCCTCCAAATGACCTCCGTGTCGTCTCCTGGATCCGGAGAGCGAAGTTGTTTATCACTGAAGCACTCTTCCTTCTTGATGGCTTTAATCTTGGTGGTGATGGCCTGCTTCAATTCAGCAATGGATTGAGAACGATTCTCGTAGACATGGTCTTTTAGAACCCCCACATAAAAAATTTGTGGGGTTTAAATCTGGTGAATGCGGGGTCTACTCGGGTTCGCGAGTCCTGCTGATCAGTCAGTCGGTCAGGGAATCTCTTGTCCAGCCACTCCATCGTGATGTTTGCTGTATGTGGAGTTGCTCTATCCGTTTAGAACCATTGTTCATCCCTGTTCATACAACAGCGAGTTCCCAGTCCCCTCCAGAGCTTGTTAAGCACCACAATGTAGCGTTCTTTCGTGCCCATTACTGCATTGTTGTCGTCGTCCTCAAACCAGAATGGCCCGATTATGCCGTGCTTCGATATGATATGGCCTCCCAGGCTGTGCATTTGACTGAGTGCAAGGGCCTCTGAAGCACTTCATCTGGAGATTGTGTGCCCCAAAACACATTGTTCCTCCGTTGATATGGCCGGAAAGAAGCAGAAGTGGGCCTCGTCACTAAACCAAACATTGTCGAGAAAGTCGGGGTCGTCTCTAATCTTCTTGACAAACCACTGGCACATCACAACACGTTTGCACATGTCAGCTTCTGTGAGTTGATGTTTGATCTGGATTCTGTATGGGTAAAGCTGAAGGTTCTTGAACAAGATTCTTCGCAAAGTGGAACGGAAAATTCCCAGCTGTTGGCTGCGCCTTCGAGTGGACTTCCTTGGGCTCCTTCCAACTGAATCTCTTACGCATTGACATTTGCTTTAGTTCTCGCAGTCACCTTCGCGCCATTAAGAGGTCTGAGGTTGTTAAGGTTGTTAATTGTTCCCTTGGCCTTAATCTGGTTCACCCACCGAAAAATTGGCTCCTCTGTGGATAGTTGTTGAAGTTAAACATCCTGCGGTATTTTGCTTGCACCGTTTTGAACGATTTGTCTCTAAATAGGTAACGACACAGAACATTTTTTGCACAGTTGTCCAAAACATTTTTCACTTGATTTATAATTGTTATGGTCTCTTTAGTTCAAATCTGAAACCGAAGAACAAAATCATACATTTTAACAGATTTATTAACCGATAAGTGGGTTCCACCTTTTGTGGCCCACCCTATACTTCGGAAAATATACAGAATACAATAATGAATCTATTACAAAAGGATATTACTCTTGTTTGCCGTCTTCGATGTTCATCAACGAATTGAATCATTGCTTGTAGCTGATCCTCTTGCTTGGTCCTGTCATTCTTGTGAACTCCTGAATAGCGGCCACGCCGCGCTCTGCCAAAGTCGTTTGTCACAGTAGCTTAGTCACACGTTCCTTTCCTCGAGCATATGCCTCTGTCGTTGCCCAGGTAACGGGATCAGTGCCCAAAAATGACGAGTCAATGTTCAGATGTTGCAGCAGTTTCTTCGTCGTACTGGTGAAGAACTCTGACAGGATTTTACTCACAACATCCTCGGGGGTCAAGTGGAGACGAGGACTTGGTTATTCCAAACCCTTAACAGTGCTTATACGGTGGACCATTTCCCTTTTCTCCATAACGGAAACTTCTTGGTCGAACAGGGCGAGCCCAACAGTCACCTCAGATAGGTACCAAAGGTGACGAGAGAAGAATTTTGTCCCGGCGTCCCTAATGGCTTGGTTTGTGTGCGATGCTAGTTCCTTGATGAGAGTGAGGTCTAGGCGAGGAGAAGCAGCTGCTAATGTGGCAGAAAACCATACTCGAACGTAGTATCTCATAATGAAAACGCAGAAGTCTGTCAGTTTCTCCCGGAAATTGGTATTTCGACTGGGTCCACGAATAGACGAGCATTGGGGACGAAGCTGTTCGAACTGATCAAAGAATATCCTAATTTTCAAAGCATAAATGGACCTTGCCATCCATCTTGCACGATGTAGCGCACCCGGGACACTGAACTGAACTGAACGGAGGAGCGGTTGTGGGGTACTGACCCAAGAAAGATTATTGTAAGCTCCAGGAACTCTTTGTAATCGTCACTAGGATGCTTTTGCTGCAGAAATGCTTGAGAAAGCTGTACAATTTCTTCATACCACGGCTGAACCCGCAGCATGATAGTTTTCATCATTCATGGCAGTGGAGTACTTTGTTTGATCTATTTGTGGCCACGTGTTTCGGAAGTCAAGGAAGAGGCTGACTTATGGTCCTTTGGACTGTTCTTTGAAAAGAGAGGAAAACATCTTATCCAATAGGATCTCGAGAACGTGATGATGGCATGCGAAGTAGAGCAGTGGCTTGTCTAGCATCATCTCAAGGCGAACTTGACTTGACTTGAACAGACTCCTGACTTGCCGCCCGTATTCGCTGCCGTTGTGACAAAGCAGACAATAACGATGCGGTCCTTCAGGTTCCGCTCAATAAGGACCTCTCCTATCACTACTGTTGTTGATTCAGCCTTTCCATCAGAAAGCTTAGGCACTGCAAGGATGTTTTGTATTCCGGTGGAGTAGGTCATGTCTGCAATTCTTCATATATGAAGTCAGTGTGTTGGATACTCTCAGAGTGCTGGCTACTTTTTTAGTGATTTTTTTTACTGAAAGAAACCACTATCCCATTAATGGGTTTTATTTTGATGCTACTTATTAATAAATAATAAGTTTATTGTGATTATGGACTGTTCTTAGATGGTTTAACAGTAAACACTTACATGTTTAAATTGCTGAGTGTTAAAGGGGACGAGTGACACTGCACCACAACCTTCCTCTATTACGTCTTACAAGTAACTGAGTGTAACCTTCCTGTGCGACCCCTAAATATGAAGCAATCACATTGATACTTCTCCTGCCACACCATCTATCGAAGTGTATTAAAATATCTATCAAGCGAAAGAATTCAACAACTTTCAATTTTCTGACCCCCCCCTATTGTATATATATATATATATATACTATATATATATATATAATAATATATATATTTAATTATTATATATATATATATATATATATATATTATAT
>JACEEZ010001194.1:2500-13455 GCA_016584305.1 Chionoecetes opilio | reverse complement strand
AAAGGGAAGAAAATAAAATTTTTCCTAAATATTTCCTCCCATTCATTTTAAAAATGGCCATTCAGAAGACCCAAAAATTTAAGAAATAGGAACATTAGTAGAAAGACAGCTCAGAAAACATATGTAGTACAAGTCATCCACCAGTCACTCACATATATTCCTTCCACCCCTTGGCAGTGCAGGACAGTGCAATTTTCATGCTTCTCATCCTCTTCCTTTTAATATTACTAAACTACTAAACTTGATAAATACTTAGCATCAGCTGCCCAACTGGATTATTTAGGCTCTACGTCATTTTTTGTACCTTAAAGTATAAGATTATGTTTTGATATTGCCCCGCGAATTATATTATTAACATCCCAGGATTATTAGTGTTAGTGGTAGTTGCAGTTAGCTTACTTCATTCCTCTTATTCTTCATAAAGGAACTTCCATGTTTCTATCCTCTTTAGGGACAAGGTATACTTTTCCAACTGTTATCTTACATGTAGTTTGATAGTAGTATGCAGTTCAGCAGATACCCTCAATAAAGACCAATAGGTCTCCTGGTGTCTGTTCTTCCTCTGTATTCCAAATGTATTCCTTCTCCTCCTGGCCTGGAATATTCTATTATTCTGTGATGCTCGTAGGTTTGGCGTCAATAATGCATAACGTTATAATATAGCCACAATGTAATATGAAGGGAAGAGTCCGGGGGGTCACTTATTTGTCAATGGATTTCATCGCAACTTTCAGGGAATCTTCTTCACAGTCTTAGCAATACATAAAAAGTGTATCAGCCAATATCTGAGATTCCTTAAAAAAAAAAGTGTCATTTTTGGGTGTATATTTAATCGAATAGATCTCTGATACTAATGTTTCAAATTTGAAGAATGTTGATGAGTTTAATATTTTTTATATATGCAAATCTATGTTAAGTCAGATTTAACTTAAACGTTTCATGTATATAAGAACATAAGCAAATAAGGAAGCTACAAGAGGCCGCGAGGCCTACACGTGGTAGTTCCTGTCACCTAACACTACCTACATCCACCTTTCATCCCCATCCATGAACCTATCCAGCCCCTCTTTAAAGCTCCCTAATGATTCAGCACTAACTACCTGTCTACTTAGACCATTCCATTCATTCACCACCCTATTTGTGAACCAGTTTTTCCCTTTTTTCCTTTCTAAATCTACGCTTTCCAGCTTGAATCCTTTACTTCTTGTTCTACCCGGGTTTAAAACGCCGTAAGAACTTTCCTACCTTTCCTTTATTAAATCCCTTATCCACTTACAAACTTCTATCAGATCGCCCCTTACTCTGCGTCTCTCGAGTGAGTGTAACTTTAATAACTTCAATCTCTTCTCATAACTAAAGTTAGGGCACCCCTTGTATAATGTTGGTCACCCTTCTCTGAAATGTTTCTAACAAAGCTATATCCATCCTGTAATATGGAGACCAAAACTGAACCACATAGTCTAGGTGGGGCCCTGACTAGAGCCAGATAAAGCTTTAGAATACTTCCGCACTTTACTTTTAACACTTCTGGTAATGAATCCTAATACTCTATTAGCTCTATTTCTGGCCTCAATACATTGTTTCCTAGGTCGGAGGTCTGGGCTCATCCTCACTCCAAGATCTTTTTCACCTTCTGATCTTTTCAGAGATACATTGCTTATGGTGTATCTATTACCAGGGTTTTTTTACCAACATTCATAACGCTTACACTTATCAATATTAAATTCCCATCTGCCATCTGACTGCCCACTCGTTAAAGTTTATCTAAGTCTCCCTGCAATAGGGTTTACATCAGACTGTGATCCAATAATCCTACCTACCTTAGTATCATCAGCAAACTTGCTGATATCACTGCTAATCCACTATCCAAGTCGTTGATGTAAATCAAAAATAGTAATGGACCCAAAACAGACCCTTGTGGAACTCCACTTGTCACTAGTCCCCTTCAGATTTAGAGCCATTAATTGTAACCCTTTGTTGCCTATTACTTAGCCAAGCTCTGATCCAATGAAGAACCTTCCCATCTATTCCATGAGCCTTAACCTTATTTAAGAGTCGCTCGTGTAGTACTTTCCCAAAATGCCTTACTAAAGTCCAGATAATTATATCATCCTTAGTACTTTGCCAAATGCCTTTAAACTAAAGTCCAGATATATTATATCATATCCTTACCCTTATAATTATCTGCCGTCTCATAACTTTCCTATAAAAACTAAATAAATTGGTGAGACAGACCTACCCTTGGTGAATCCATGTTGTGATCATTGATCAAAACTATTTTTATCTAAGTGCTCTCTAATGTTTTTTGCAATAATAGATTCCAATAATTTACCCACCACTGACATTAGACTTACGGTCGATAATTATAAAATAATTTTACTTTAGTCCTCTGTCTCCCTTCTTAAATATGGGAACAACATTTCCTTTCCTCCACAAAAATGGCACATCACCTATCTCAACCGATTTCCTAAAAATGTGCACTAACGACTCACTTTAAAAACCTTCTTGCATTCCTTTAATACCCTGGGATACACTTTTTATCTGGTCCTGGGGATTTAAAATTCTTCATTTTATCTATACCCTCTTCCACCATTTACCCAGTTATCACAATATCTTTGAGTTTCTCCTCCTCGCTTCCTTTGAACATCTGTTCACTGTCAGGTATCGTCTGTGTATCCTCCTCCGTAAAAACACTTAACCCTTTCACATCACCATTGTCATTCACCTTTTGGGTTTTCCCGCGTAAACCCGTTGTCACCAAAATGTCACGCGCGGGAAAAAGTTTTACTTCCACCGCGTCTAAACTAAACTATCAAGGGATCGAGTTCAATTAGGTTTGTTTTTAAGCTAAGATCATTTCCTATGTCATACAATGTAAAAAAAAATACGCTAGCGTGAAAATACTTACAAAACCTCGAGTTAGAAGTTAAAAAAAAATAATAATTAAACACCTTGCGGCAAAAAATAATATGCCAAAAATCAACTTATCATCATAGAAGATTTTTCTACATTCCATGACATAGCTGAATAAATTCCTTTCCAATGAAGTATAATATATTGTAATTCGCTTCAAAAATAAAGCCATACAAAGAAGTGAAAGATAGCAGTTTTTTTTTTTAATAAATTAATAAATATATTGTATAATATAATATTATACAAATTATTTATACAAAATATATTTTAATATAATATATCGTAATTCGCTCCAACGGTCAAGTGAATCTCACGTCAACCGCGCGCTTTTTTAAAATTTTTAATAAAAATTTAAAAATATTATTTTTGGATGACGCTCAAGACGTCATCTGTACGTATGGCCTACACGTACCGGATGACGCTCAAAGACGTCATTTGTACGTGAAAGGGTTAAGAAATAATCATTTAGACTTTTACACATATCCTCATCCGTATTTAAGACCTCACCCTGTCGTGACTTTAAAGGCCCAACTAATTCCTTGTCTTGGTTTTATATACCTGATAAAACCCCTTTGGGTTACTTTTCGCCTGTCCTGCTACTTTAATCTCATAATTGTTCTTAGCAACTCGAGTTAATTGTTTAAATAAAGAGCTAAAAAGCACGGCAGAAGACAAATCTAGTTTTTATTGGCTGTCCGCTCGTCTTACTAAAAAGAAAAAATCCGTTGTTGTGGTCGCTATTATGAAGGGGGGCGAAGCGAGGCAGGTGGAGGCAGGTCATGGAAGGCTTGCTGTTAGGGGAAAAGTACAGACAACACACAAAAAACATATTCACGTAATTAAAACATAAGAGTGATAAACATTTGTCTGCGATCACTAACTAGGATAAGGAAATGCTATGTTTTTGGCTTTCTTAGGAGTAGATTGAGAGTGTCCATTCCTTTACCTGGTGTGTATGGGAAAGAAGAAGAGTTACATGCTATTTAAAATCCGTTCACGTCCAGATCTTTCCTTTTTTGTATGAAAATAGTCTGTTGTTAGCTAAAAAATTAAGAAAAGTCACTTAATATGCCAAATTAGTTAGTGAACAATGATACTAAACAGGTCATATCTATAAAATTTTGTTTTATATTCACTAAAAAATCGTCTAATGGCACCCAAATTACAATGGAAATTACGTTCCGGGCCTAAAGGGGGTTTTAGGGGTAGATTGACTGTGTCCATTCTTTTCCCTATTGTCTTGTGAAGATATAGACGAGAGAGAGAGAGACTTTACAAATATACGGGCAGGCAGACAAACAGACAAAAACAGACAGGTAGTCAGGCAGGCAGACACACAAACAGACATAGACAGACAAACAGACAGATAATTGAGGGGAGAAGGATAACATTTTCCTTTACCTGGTGTCTTGTGGAGGGTAAGGCAGGCAGTGTAGGTAGGTGAAGGCAGGCTGTCTATGCACAACAGAGGGATGGCTGCCACCCTCTGACTCATGGCTCTTAGAAGACTCCTCCTTGTAGCGATCCAGCTCCTTCCCCACCTCCTCCAGACCTATAATAATAATAATAATAATAATAATATTTACTTTATTCTCACCCGAAGGCATACAAGCAAAAAACAACAATATAATTTTAAGACGAGGGAAAATGAACTTAAGTACAAAAGCAAATAATTGATAATAGCTATATCCCCTTTATAATAATAATAAAAATAATGTAATATCACCCGGAGGCATACAGGCAAAAAAACACAACAACAAAAAGAAAATAGTTAACTTAAGTACTAGAGCAATTATACATAATAAAGGCACATGGCACGAGTACATTAGAGCACATAGGCCATGGGGCTGAGGGGGTTTCCCCATGGTACCCCCCCCCCACTATTAACTTTTTCTTTGGTATTTTCATTTCCCCCTGGGTCTGGTGAACTTGGAAAAAGCATGTTAACAGGAAAAACATTTGGGTCTCAAGATACCCCCATGGAGTTTTTTTGACCGCGCCCATTTTTTTCGTAAAGTCAAGTTTTAGGGGTAGACGAAATTTATTTGCTTATAACTTCACTTTGAACAGACCAATTTCAACATAATTCATGTCAAAATGTTGGTAATGGTGTGTTCTATTATGAGGCTTTTGTTACTGTCCAATGACATCATCGATGACGTCATAAGAGGACAAAAGACCACGCCCCTTTGTTAAAAGTGAAAATTCTACTAAATCAAAGTTTCTAGAGGCAAAAAAAATAAGTTCCATCTCCAAATGGAGGAAAAGGTGTTTAAATGTGTTTAAAAGTATCCTATATTAAATATATTTGAAGATCAATCCATGGCTGCATGTTTTTGGTAACACTTTTCCTCCATGGTACGAGTCCTTATTCTTGATCATCGAGTGTAAATGCAAAAAATGACCATGAAGTAAATGCCGTATGTCTAAGATTGCTTGTTGTGGGTTTTCTTCTTCCAGCACCCTCCAGCTTTCTTATACTGTGCTGCCCTCTTTGTTTATAATGAATTGCCAACTTTCCAGCTTTGTTTTAGGGCACAAGTACCATTTCTCACATCAAAAGAGGTTGTGGATGACCATGCTTTCCAAATTTCTAATGGAAACTGTAATTAATCTAATTCAACAAATAAATGGAAAGTAGAAAGGTAAGAATAGAGAAATATACGTGTAGATCAAACAGCACCATTACAAAACAAGAAAGCTAAGCATGTTTTTCCATGTGTATCATGGAAGCATGGTATCATATCACACACAGGTCATGCTGTGTATTAGTTATTTAGGCTACCTGTGAGTCAATGAGGGCTATAGTGCTGACCTTATGCGTGTTACAATTTGATATTACAGGCCTTCTCAATGATCTCGGCTAATAGAGTTGATGATAAAAGAATGTAAATTTGCTGAATGACGTGATTGCTGTGACGCTAAATGGCGTAGACCTAGGGCTGATTTTTTTTTTCTCTGCTGCCATTCGGCTATGGAACAGCCCCCCCACGTGAAATAGGGTCTTTGCTTTTTACCAGCTTTTAATCCGTAAAGCGCGGCTATGCCCATTTGGTCACTCACTAAGAAAACGCGAGTATGCCCAATTGGGCGGCCGCCAAATTCAAAAAGGTGGGCAAATTTTTCGCCCGATGAAATCTGGCAACTCTACTTTACCTGAGAATGACCGATTGGTCACACATAGGCTCAGTGATCCAGTGACCAGCTTTGGAAGGTTAAAGGGTTTGCTGACAGGTCTGTCAGGTGCATACATTGATACACATTCAAGTTTGTTTAGCGACTATAAGAATTTTGGCAAAAGTCCCGCGTACACAGAGATATTGTCACACAGGTATCCGCAGTTTACGGGTTAAGAAAGCCATATTTTTTTAAATCGACGTACCAACTTTTCCACTCTTTTAGTTCACTGCAGCGTGCAATGTTTTATTAATTCCCTCCTTAGTAGTCCAATTTTATAAATTTACATTGTAAGGTGCCTTTGAGCACATTTGTGATAAGGGCACCTAATAATAATTAATTTCGGTTAAAATAATCATTCTTCTCATTTTTCAGGCATAAAGACGTATAATGGAATATAGAAAAAAAGAAAGCTGGACGATGGTCTAGACCAGGAAAAAGGAGGTTGCATAATGGTATCCATGCAAAAGCTATCAAAGCCGATGACTTCACATTCATCAAGCACACAAAGGATCCAGCAGAACTGTTCAAACGGATTCTTGCAGTAAAGGAGCAGAGGCTATTGCAGCCGTTCGAATCACCATATCGCATGGATGACGTTTGCGCACTGATTCCTGAGGCATGCGAGGACAACCATGGTTATCATCGCACATGCTATACACGATTTACTGCAAATCTTCAACGTCTAAGATATGTAACCGAAGAGCAACCATCAACTAGCCAAATGAGGGAGGCCAGGAGATCATCCATTGACAAGGACAACACTCTGTTTAATCCTGACTGTATATTCTGCAAGAGAACGGAGAAAAAGAAAGTCAAAGTGAAGGGCGCGTGGACAACTGAGGACACCAAGGCCTTTGAACGTGGAGGCGGTGACACTGTTGTTCTATGTGCCGAGAAAAAAGGAAGACTTTGAACTCCTACGACGGATTTCTAGTTCTGATCTGTTTGCGTGTGAAGCCAAATATCATCCTTCTTGTCGCAGAAATTACGTCTGTTGTTCAGAAAAGTGGAAATTGAAAGATAAAAAAAAAATGTGGAGAAACCCAAGCTGCCATGGAGAAGGCACATAGAGAATCGTTTGAGAAGGTCCGCCAAGTGTTCAACGATGACATTGTGATTGGTAAGAGAGTAGTTAGACTAATTGAGTTGCGTTCAATTTATGTTTCTCACATCAATGAAACTCCCTTTCTGAATCCCAACTATCGCAGTGAAACGCTCAAGTCAAAACTAGTACGATGCAAGGATTATCAAAGACTTCTAGGTTTCTGTCCTATTGGGGCTGGTGGTCAATTTAGTTCTTACTTAGTTTTCAACCTGAAAACTGATATCAAAGATGCTATCAAGTCAAGCTACCAACTTGGTCAAAAGGACAAACTCAAAGAGGTTGCAGATCTCCTTAGGGATGAAGTCATTAAGAGATTTCAGGACACTGATGAAATGCCATGGCCCACTGACTGTGGAATAAATCTGAGTCATACATCTTCTGTCCTACCTCAAGTGCTGGAGAATTCCTCACCTATGTTCTGTCTGAGATAAAACACCTTCCAGGAGGACCAGTCGCATAGTCCATTCAGTGAGTCAGGATATATCCGTGCTTGTTACCAATGGAAAATGGGAGTTGCTAAACATTTTATTCTAGGAATGGCACTGAGACATATTATTCCATAGCGCTGAATAGATAATTTCATCCTTAACCGTCTTGGCCCATTGTGAGAACTACTCATTTCTACTAGAACTTGAGACAGCACTAGCGGTTAAAATTTGACAATACTTAAAGGCCTACTCCCACTTAGCATCATCAGAAACCCATCTTGCCAGTTCGTATTTCATTCAGACTTTGAAAATTTCGATGAGTATGTGAATGACATGTGTGGTGCAGGGTCTGTCCATCGATCCCAGGGGATTATGTACAAGATGTCATACCAGGACCAGGCGAAGATGTTGGAGGTACACAGACAAGATAGTAAAAATACCAAGGAGGGCCCAAAGATCGATGAAAATTGCTACCAACTCGAACTTCCAGATTGCTTTAGGGGGAAAACGAAAACCCTCCAGAATATGAAATTGTCCACAAGTACATTGACGGGGGCCATGAAGCAATAGAGAACTTGATGGTGAAAACCTTTTTGTGGATACAAATCCGTTTACACAGCGCTAAGAAAACACAGAGCGTGCCTGGTTGGGGAGGCTATGTGTCATTGACTGGTGAAGTACCATCTCAGCTGACGACAATAGAATATTACCCCATAATACCACACCCAATCACGGACAACACAGCAGGCAACATTTTGAGGTAGCCTGTGGTTACCTCAAAAAGTTGGGGAAAAAGATGGATGGGACTGTCTTGCAGACATCTCCTCGGAGCTGGTTTTTATCTCCTCTGGTTCCCTGAGTGGAGTTATATCTGGAAAGAAATACTCAAAGTCCCTCAATTGTCACAAGGTCATGATGGAGGCCCTACAGAGACTGATATTGGCCCGATTTCTTGAAGAGCGAAGAGAAGAGGTGGCTTTTTGGACAGTTGCCGAAATCCTCCAAAGATCTCATTGAAAGCCTTGTCAAGTGCCCTAATAAGGATCTAAAGACGCTGTGCTATGTGACAGGAAAATTCGCACATACATCGAGGATTACATACGATTCCGTGACAATTACGCTCAGGCCAAAAGGGAAAGACGGCTGTTCTCTGGATGAGTACATCGATCACGTGTGACTGACACAGTCACTTCTTCAGGCTGTTTAAGACTATAACTTCACAGTCTACGCAGAATGTCTCTGCATCATGCCTGACCTCTTTCTTCAGCTTTGGGGGACAGAATTATGCCCGTTATTTTACATCTTTTCCCAAAGTTCATAGCAAACATTGAAGAGTCCACCCTGGTGCTGGAAAAATTGCTAAGGAGAGGAGCCATTAGCGTCGCAAGATCCTTTGTTCCTGGTAGTCGGTGTGCTGTGGCCAAGACAATAGAAGAGACCTTTATTAAGCATGCAAAGTCGCAAGGGGAAAAGCGGCTCTACTGGAGCAGGTTTGGAGTGGTCTGCCAGACCAGTTACAGTGCATACCAACAATGGACCCAAGCAGCCAAGTAACGTGCGAAATTTCCTCCAAGCCACCTACAGTCTGGCAGACATGTTCGAAAGAGGAGGACAATGGCCAGAAGCATCGGGGCAACCGTACTGCTGAAAAAAGACGTGGTGAAAAGCAGGTTGCGAGGGACAATTACAAACCCTCCAAAACTTCAATGATCCATTCAGAATTGTTGAAAAACGAAAGGCTTTTACAGCATTTCATCTGGTGCACCAGCTTTTAGCTCTCGTTGAAGACGCTGTTTTGCGGGCAGAGGCTGCTGGTCTGCTTGCCCAAAGGGAAATTCATTGAGGATCGACTGGTGAAAAAGGAGAAATTCTTTGACCCAATCAAACGTTTGAAACTTAAAAACAATGGCTTATATGCACAAAAATGTTAAGTTCAATTCCTCAAAAAACAAAACAATCGAATACCCAAATAGCATGGTGACCTCGCATTCCAAACTTCTTGTGAAGTCGCAGACCCAAAGTGATGGTTAAACTTGATCTTGAAAAATTGCTGACCCTTTTCCACTGACACCTGTCCCTTACAGCATAGGTCTGGCAGATGAATTCCTTTGCAAAAACAACAAATCCAATGGTTTCAAGAAACATTGTGAAAAGAATGTGATGACTCTGACTTGCCAAGTAATCCAAAGGATTGTCTCATCACCGAAGATGGAAATGCTGTCTTCCATTGCTTGCGTGAAGTCCCAGAAAACTTTGGCGAAATATCGCGCAAAATATTAGGCGCTGCACTGCACCAATCTGCCACAATATTCAGCACTGATGTGTACATGGAGGACTCTGTTAAAGCTATGGAAAGAAACAGGAGAGGTTGTGATGATAAACTGATAGTCACCTTAATGGCACCCATGAGGCAGCGAATGGCGTCCACACTTTCCGTGCTGCACTCTTGCGTCGCTCGTAGGGGATGCTTGCTACCTTGGACACGAAGAATGCCCTTTCCTCCCTTATTGGGCGCTCTTTATTTTTTAGTTTTTTTCGCACACTTCTCGGCCATCACAGAGGCATAGAAAGTTTATTGATGCATGTATGAAATCTGTGTGTTCAGCTATCTCGGAGGAGTTCAACCGGACAGACTACGCACAGACACACACATAGCTCTTCAATCGGGCTCTCCCCTATGCGGTTTCTGATGATACCTCAGGAATGACCCTACCCTATTCCTGGATAATAATAATTTTAATATCACCCGGAGGCATACAGGCAAAAACAAACAAAAAAAAACAAGACAAATAGTTAACTTAAGTACTAGAGCAAAATACACATAATAAAGGCACATGGCATGAGTACATTAGAGCACATACTACCTATGAAGAGCTCCTCATCAAAGTCATCCAGTATAGGGGAGCTTCTGTCCATGTCTCCCTCCCCTGGTAAATCACCCTTAGGGGACATTGGGGGATTATTCTTGCTGTGGACTTTCATTAGTTGGTGGTCATTCTTTTCCCTTCCATTTATACTCTAGAAAAAACAAAGAAAAAATATTGATTAGGGGACGTTTGAGGCTATTTCTTACGGTTACAGGGAGTTTCGTACGCAATTTGTTTACACTGATTTTGAATTTTTTCGTACATACCTGGTGTCGTTTCGTAACTCTAGTAATCAAGTTCAACTCTGAGCTGAGTGTACGAAACGACTATGGCTTCATATAGACTACGAAAGAACTTTTTGGTGTACGAATCTACTAGTGTACGAAACAACTTGTGTACGAAACTTCCTGTACTCATTTGTTACTGCAGACTTTCATTAGTTGGTGGTCATTGCTTGCCTTT
>JACEEZ010001193.1:22500-153751 GCA_016584305.1 Chionoecetes opilio | reverse complement strand
TTTTTTTCCCCGTTTTTTTAGCTTTTCGGAAAAAAAATTTTTTTTTACCCATTCACAACGCTAACGTTTTTTTTTTTTTTTTTTTTTTTTAAAGCGAACAATGGCTTCGCGCTTCAGTCTCTCAGTTTCCGTCTCAGAGATTAGACGTACGCGTGCGAGCTCTCCTGAAAGTCAGTTAGAGGAACTTGATGAGACGAAAAAGCTTTTGACTCCACCCTATATTTATTTTCTTAGTATTTTTTTTATTAATATTTCACACATATTGCGCCTTTGGGGGTTTTATCTTCCTTGAGGCTCCGGTGGTTGGCCTTATATGTTATTTCTAGAAGGCTGAGATGGCTGGCCCTCGCTCGTGGTGTCGCAGGCTGGATTTGTTGAGTGACACATGTAATTAATTGAGGCTTAATGCTTCCCCCTGGTGCCCTCTTGCCACACTTGCAGTCGGGGGGGAAGTTGATGGGCAGCATGTGGGTGTCTTGGGCTACTCGACGACGGACAAAAAAGTAGCTCTGGCGAGTCTTGAACTAGAGCAGTGGTTTTACCCTGGGGTACCTGAAACCACCGGGGGTTTACGAAACCTTACACCGGGGGGTACGAGACATGCTGACCAATAATTCAATATCATATTTATAAGGAGGTTTGAATTAAATATTAAAAATTATTTTGTCTGTCTTGCCTTGTCTCTTTGCATCATTTTGTGAAGAAATTGGAGCTGAACATAGTGTTCCTGCTTTCCACACGGAAGTGAGGTGGCTCTCACGTACTACTTACACGTGTCTTCGAACTACACGAATAATTGACCCTAATTAGCATATTCGCATTATCTTCCTTATTAAGCCGCCTATAAATTTTTTTAAGAAACTGACGCATAGGAGAGTGATATGTTGAGTGATTAATGTAATCATTACTGAATATATATGAAGCACACTCGATGAGGGGACGAATCTTATTATATTGTATTGATGCATGATGGAAGAGCTCTCCCACGAGAGAGATGTCAAGATATGAAGAATGAAGTAAGATGAGAGACAGGAGTGTGGATAGACTGATGGAGTAGCTCCTGTGGTAGTGTGCTGAGTGGAGGAATGACAGTCGTGTGGCTGAAAGTGTAAAAATAATTCTTGGAGGGCGCGCATGATAGGATTATCCTGTAGGGCATTGCTAATTCACTTCATTTTTTTCAGGTATCCAATCCATCCGCCCCTTTATTGCTTTCTAACTAATTTTCTACTAGACTGAGGCGGTGGAACTGGTCTATAAATAAACGGGTCGGCTTTATTTCTCCCTTTAAATATGGGAACGAAATTTACTCTCTTACACTAGAGGTACTTTATGCCTTACGTCAGTCAGTAAGTAGACTGTTTTAGTTTTCCAACAATTGTCCCCCATATTCCTTCAAAATCCAAATGAAAACAGACATCTGGGCATGGGACTTTTCCTACATCTTGAATTAATTTCAACAGTTTAATTAAGAACCTCCTACAAAATAATTTGGTATATCTCTCAGCACTGTACCCTTTTTTCACACCCTCTTTACCTCGAATTAATCTTCCTTCGTAAAGTGCCATATGACCTCCGATGTCTGGAAACATTTTCCTTTTTAGCATTAAATTAATCTTCCATCGTAAAGACCTCTTGTGTGCATGTGATACTAAAATACCTCTTGTAGCATACAGGGCCCTGAGCTATTCTCGTGGTCGTGGTGTATATGATTGATCAATTTTTCCCTTTAAAATTTGATGCACCCTTGCCACTATCACTTCTAGGCCATTCCAGCATCTAAGTTTCTATTGGGAAAGCTGTACTTGTGTTACTCCTCCCGTAGATAACACTAAAGTCCCAGACTGTTTTTTTCTATGTACAGACGTGTAGTGGCGTTAATACTTACATTTCTACATCCATGATTTCAGGAAAGTTAGAAGGGGCTATCTGGAAAGTCTGTCTTTTTGTGTCTGCATCTGTGTCATAAGAGATATGGCTATAAATGATCAAATTACAAAATATCAACAGAGTAGCGACTAGTGTTTAGATTTACTGAGTGTACTCCCGACGTCGTCGTCGCGCGAAAAAAAAAAAAATTGCAAAATTTTGGGAAACCGTATATACATCCCAGATACAAAGCATAAAAAAACGCTGAAACGTGTAGATTATACAGTCATGATAAAAAACTACTGGGGTATTATCTTTAGTGGCACATACAAATTAGTAGCGATGCTATAATTCGTATATTTGGGCGGCGGCGACTATACTGTTATCTACGGTACATGTTTTTTTTTCTCAACTTTCCTTGTGTCCCTTCAAATACCCCGACTTTTTCTTCTCTTACTAGCAGGTTTTTTCTGTCAACTTCTTCCAACCATTCATCTGTTAATACATATCTTGTTGTTAGGTTTCCCCTCCCATTTTTCTTTTCCAAAGGTTGGCATTTGTCTTCCTCCTAGGTTAAATATTTCAACTAGACACCATCTTATTGCTAACCTTTGTATTTTTTCTTTTTTTTTTAGTTCTTAAATTTTGATGGGAAACAAAAAATTTATTTAAACTTCATAGTTTTGTACCGAGTAGTTGGGAGAGCTGCCGCTTGTTATCTTTGTTCTTCATGATGGCTGCGTGTCCAGGTAAAGGTGAGGTCAAAGTCAACTGGTATGCAATTGATCCTTCCCCGGTTCTTCTGTGCCTCCCATGATCCTTTGCACTGATACCATCATACCGATCAAAAAGGACATCTCTACTTTGTAGTTGACCAGACGATTTTTCATTATTGACTCAAGTCAGACCATTTCCACGACAACTCCATTGTGCAGAGCTAATTGTTGATTTAAAGAACAAATATGTTGATTTAGAATATTAAATTCAAAACAGATTTTTGCTTTGATTTAGAACATATGCTCAAATATATGTCATATGTCAAATAGGGAATATATTCGTAATTTCGTGACATACCTAATCAATATGCTAATTAGACAATTTATGGACAAAATAAAAATATACACAGTAGCATCTTGCAGTTTTACATCATTGAGAACTTAAAAATTAGGTCTAAAACACCCATAGGAATTCTATAGGCGGCTTAATAAGGAAGATAATACGAAATGCTAATTAGGGTCAATTATGCAAATTGGGTCAACAAATGCAAATTACATCCGGCAGTTTCTGCATCTTAGGATGTGTACATTACATTTCAAGCCCTTAAAACCTTTCTGTACTCAACAGTTCCAGGTTCACTATAGGGCATATAGGAACGGCTACCGTAGTCTAGACTAAATTTAAAATGACAAGAGTCCCGCTAGAGCAGATTTTTTTTACTTCCACCAACTAGCTGCTCACCATATATGCATGGGGCATTTTGTGTGAGAATGAATTTCCATTCTAGATAAGCTCAAGTTAATTATAGGGTGAATAGTAGGCTACTATGAAATACCAGCTATACCCATAACGACTTCAATACAAAGATTCCTCAGATAGAGGAAGCAAATATATAAACAAATGCAATCACTGAAAATTAAAACTTCATTCAGTAAGGGGAAAAAAAACCGGAAAGCCAGAAAACCGTATGCCCTGCCACCTTAGCTAATGGTACTAGGTAGACAAGGAAGGCCAAATTTTAACAGCAAAGCTACGCTACCTTTATTTACAACTAGGATTCGTACAGTAATTGTATCTCATCGAGTGCGCTTATATTAATTCACATTACTGTGTAACGAGACGCAAAAGATATACGTATAAGACAGTGAAGGTGAGAAATAATGTATAAATAATGAGAACAAAAATGAGGTCGCTACATGTGAGATATGCCGAACTGCCCCTTGACTGAGGAATGGGCAGCTAGGCTGCTTCCTGACGGAGAACAAATCATGTCGCTACATGGTGAGGGTGCATTACACCGATATTGTGGAGGGACAGGCTGCCACCTGACGAAGAACAACAGGCAGTTGAGAGAGGCCGCTGCTCAGCTATGGTCTCGCTTCCCCGTGATTGAGTAACAACAAAGCTACGCTTCCTTGATTTACAAGAAGGGTTCGTCTCTCATCGGTGTGCTTATTTAAAATTCACTTTTGGGTAATAAGACGCAAAAGATATACTTAAGAAAAACAGTGAAGATGAGAAAATGTATAAATGTATGAAGATGAGTGGTTAAATCCACCCAGAGTATCCTACCAGCGAATTAATCCGCCACGGAAATCTCCGGCCGTGGGTCGGCTGGGGTGAGGCAGGAGCCGGGAGGGAAGCTGTTGCCTCTCCGCGCGGCGGATGAAATGAAAAGTAATCATCGTACCTCTGGCGCGCTACATGGCATCCGAAAACACAACCCTTTTGTATAACCAACCTCCCAGACCGCTACACTCTCGTGTCGAGCGAGACCATAGCAGCGCGCTAGATGTACGATAATTTCTTTTCATTTCATCCATCCTGCCGCGTGGAGAGGTAAGAGCTCCCAGGTCGTGCCTCACCCATGGCCGGAGTCGCATAGACTCGAGCACCTTATCTCACCACACACCCCGCCTTTCCTTACTTATTTATCACAAGTATACTGCTTTATAAAACTATTAACCAGGACGTGTGTGCGGTACTGTGGTTGCTGGGAGACAGGAGAGAAGAGATTGCCGTATAAAGGCCATGTCACGAGCAGATGGAAGATAGACATACTTGGACACCTCGTCCTGCCAAAATGGTATAACGAGGCGTCCAAGTATAATGATGTGTCTCTTTCATCTGCGCATGCGCCCGAGGAGTATGTTTCTTTTTCATTTCATCCATCCGGCCGCGTGAAGAGGTAAGAGAATCCCAGGTCGTGCCTCACCCCCAACCTTGCCTCACCCCAGCACCTTACCCCTCCCCCCCCCCCCCGGCCTTTCCTTACTTATTTACCACAAATATTTACTTTATAAGCTATTAACCAGGACGTGTGCGGTACTGTGGTTGCTGGAGGTAGCTACTGGAGGAGACAGGAGAGAAAAAGATTGCCGTATAAAGGCCCTGTCACGCGAGGGCCTTTTTTTTTTCACCCGGGGGGTGATCAGGCGAGGGGGGGGTACCCCGAGTGCCATATGGGGCCGCGTGTTTTTGTCAAAACCCGGGAAATTTTCCCGGGGGAAAAAGTTTATTTTCCAGAGAAATTTTTTCCCCCTTCCCCAAAATTTTTTTATAAACAAAAATATATACTTTTTTCTTCGGAAATTTTTTGTTCGGATCCCTGAAGACCGTCACCCCAAAAATGTCCCCCTAAAGTCATTTCCCCCAGGAAAATCCCCCTGAAAAACCGCCACCCCAGGATATCCCCCTTTAGATCCGTCACCCCGGCCCACAGTAAATGTAATATAAAAAATTAGGATAACAAAAAATACTCCTTTGTGTTATGAAATCTTTTTGTGAAAGCTTAAAAAAAAAATTTAAAGAGTATATACAGTTTTCCAAAAGTACAAAAACATTATACTTTACTTTACTCATTTTCCAAAATACAGTACATTTTTTTTTCGTGTTTTTAACTTCAGGGAGTCTTTTTTTTGGGCCTTTTCCCAAAAAAAAAACCTCCTTCGATATGGAGTATTTTGTCCAATTCATCCAGTTATCACAAGTATCACATTTAATTTTCACGCTTTAAAAGTCTTTTTTTTTTGAAGCCACCAAATAACTATAGTGGAATCAAAACACAACGGGGGTAGGACGCTATTTTTGGAAGGAAATTGCGTCCCATGGTCCATTAAACTTCCTATGATTTAAATTTTTTTTTAGTCCCCTTACTTTTATATGCCCCTCTTACCTGACTGGAGCGGGGGTCCTGATTTCCCCCCCTTTTTACCCTTTGCCCCTGACCCCCCTTGGGGGTTGAAGTCAGGTAAAGGTCCCCCCCTAAAAGAACTGTCACCCCGGTTTTGCCCCCTGAAGAACCGTCCCCCGGGATATCCCACCTGAATATCCGTCACCCGGGCCAAAACCCCCTTTTCCCGGGGTTTTGCACCCTTTAGGGTTGAATTCCCCCTTTTTGTTTTTTAGATTCCCTTTACTTTTTTGTCAACCTTTTTATTCCCTCCTTTTTTCCTTTTTTTAAAAATTCGGGTTTTTTTCCTTTTCCTTCCTTTTAATTTTCTTTTGTTTTTTTTTCCCTAATTTTTTCCGCTTTTTCCCCTTCACCTAAATTTAAAAATTACTTTTTGGGTTCCTGATTAAAAAAGAATTTCTTTTAGAAGAGGGGAAAGGGCGGGGAAAAAAAAGGGAGGGAAAGGGTAGAGAAGGAAAAAGAGTTTTTTAAGTTAAATTCCCCTTGGGTTTTTTGTTAGCAAGAAACCTTGTTTGCCCTTTGGGGTAGAGGCCTGGGGTTTATGCTATTGATTTTTAAAATTAGGGGAAAATTTTTCGCTTTTTTTTTCCAAATTTTGGGGGCCCTTGTTTTTTTTTAAAAAGGGGGGTTCGTACAGAACCCCCCGGCAAAACCTTTAAGGGGGGGGCGGGGAATTACATGGGGGGCTTTTATTTTTCGTAAATATTTAAAAGGGGGTTTTAAAAGGTTGGGAAGGGGCGCGGGACTTGAAAAAGCCCCTTGGTTTTACCCCCTTGGGGGGAAAGCTCGGGCGGTTTTCACCTTTTTTAACCCCCATTTTAAACCCCCCCACCCGTGGAAATTTTGGGCTGGGGGGTTTTTAAGTTTTTCCCCGCCGGGCATTTGTTGTTTTCCTTTCCCCCCCGGGAAACCCGGGGTTTTGGGGGTGGGGATTAAAGGGGCTTTTAAAATTCCTTCTCCTTTCTCCGAAATTTTTGGGGAGGGGGGCCCCACCCCTTAACCGGGTTTCCCCAAGGGGCACCTCGGCCTTCGCCCTTTGGGAGGGGAATTACCCCTAAAGTTATGAAGTTGCGGACGAACCTTTCCCCGAAAGGCAAGCGGGCTGTTTGTTCCACCGGGGTTTTTTGATTTTTAACCGCCCCCTCCTTTTTCCCTCCCTTACCCTAAAACCCCCTTTGCCCCCACTCCCCTCCAAAAAAGTTGCACCCTTTTTCCCCTTGCGGGGGTTTCCCCCCCAATGCGGGGTTTGCCCTAAACCCTTTTCCCCCAAGGGAAATACAACTGTTTGCTTCAACACCCCCCCTCCGACGAAACACCCCCCCCATTTTCCTTCCCCCCTGCGTTGCTGGCCCTTTTTTAATCCAAAAAAGGCGGGTACCCGGTTTCCCCGGATTTTCCCCGGCAAACCCTTTCCCAACCCAGGAAAACCCCCAAAACCCCCCCCGGAATGCAGATCAAAAACCCTCCCCCTTTCCCCCCCTCCCGCATTCCCCCGGTTCATTAAGAAGGGGGCCCCCCATTTTCCTTTTCCGGGTGGACCCCCTCCTATTTTCCCGGAAAAGGGAAAGCGGCCTGGGCACTGCCACCCCCGGGGCCCTGTCAACTTTTATAGTATAGCCTCGTTTAACTCGCTTATAAAATACTTTCTGTTTCTTTAATTTTGGTCCCTAAAGCTCCCTTTTAAAAAAAAAAACTGTTTTTTCTTTTTTTTAATTTTTTTTTATTTCATGTAGGGACGGGCGGGGAGATATTGCTTGTACTGGGGACACGTAGGGATTTTCATTGTTTCTTAGAGTATAAAAAAAAAATGAGTGATCAACCCGGGCCGGGTAGCCAGGATCCCCGGCGAATTCCCGGGACTTGGCCTTTGGGTTATCACTGATCAGTTGAGTGTACATTTGTAAAATAGGCCGAGGGGGGTCTTTCCCTTCCCGGGGTTTCCCTTTTTGTGGTGGTTGTATTTTCGATAGGGGTTCTTGTACTAGGTATTGAAATTAAAATTGTTTGGTATTATTAAGTTCTTATTGAAAGTTAGTGGAAAAAACCGTTTTATTGCTTTTGTTTTTGGTTTTTGTGGTTATGTGTTTTTTTCGTCTTGGCAGTTCCGGTTGTCGTCGCCCTTGGTTTTGTTTGGGTTAAACCCCACTTTTCTTTTTCCCCCTCTGGTAATAAACCCGGGGAAAGGCGATTCTGTTCACCATTGCAGATCGGCTAACGGCCAAAGTCTGAGTTTAAAGAGCCCAATGCTCCTTAAAATGGGGGGGAAAAAGTATTGTAAAAACGAACTCAGTAACCTCTTTTAAAGTGAGGGGAGGATAATTTCCCGGGCCTTCGTCCTGAAAAATTGTATTGGGCAAGGTAACTGTGGAATTAACCATTTTTGGGTTTTCCCCAAAAACGGGACTTTTTAAAAACTTGCACTGCCCTCGGGGCCCCTACTTGTAACAAATAAAAACCCCGTCCATAACGTCAAAATTTTCTAATTTGCCCCACCTCCCCAAATCAAACCCGATTTTCTGGGTTGGGTTTTTTTTTAAATTTCCATTTCCCGCTTTAGTCCCCCTTTTTAAACCCTCACTTTTCTACTATAAATTCTGTATCCTTGGGCTTTCCTTAAAAATTTAAAATCATTGGGGGAAGGGAAAGGTTTTTGGTTTTAATTACATCTGGGGGCGCATTCTTCCTCACCCCAAACCTACTTGTCAAGTTTGGGGGCAGAGGGCTGTGGACGAAATGCGCCTGGGCGTGGGTTCATGATTTGGGGACGGGGCAATCGCTGTGCAAAGGAGGAATGTATTAGGGTTTGTTTTCCCTTTGGGATTATTCTAGTGTTTGCCCATACTCCCCCTCTAACCCACAAAAAAGCTTTGGGGGACCCCGGGGGAATGCGGGGTATTTGAAAAGGGGGAACCCAAAAATGTGTCGCAAAAACCCCATAGTTTTTGAGTTAGGGGTGTTGAAAAAAACTCACTAAAAAAACTAAGGGAAAAATTTATTGGATTTTTTTTCTGATCAAAAAACTTTTGAACCCCCTTTTTGACTACTTTCACAAAAATGATGACCGAAGTGTCGAGAACCCCCCAAAACCCCTGCTAGGGGTTAGGTTTTGGGTTTTCGGGGGGGTCAAACCCCCCCGCTAGGTTTGTTGGGGTTTTTTTTTTTTAGGCAAATTTCTCTAATATAAGGAAATTACCCTAGATTTGGGAATTTCCCCCCCTAAACACTCCTTTAAAATTTCGGTTTTTTTTTTGCGCATAATTTTTTTCCCCCACCCGAAAACCCCGCATTCCCCCCAAAAGGTCCCCAAACTTGTTTTGGGGGAATTTGGGGGAGTTGGGCAAAAAACTAGAATTTTTCCCCGGGTTTCTTTTAGGGAAAAAAATTATATAAATGGGCAGGGCCCACCATTGGGGCTCCGCGGAGCAAACAAGTCACCCTTTGGGCCCCCAAATATTGCCACAAGCCCTGTCTTTTTCATTTCCCTGAAAACTGTACCATATAAACCCAAACCAAACTTGGGTAGAGTCCCTAGTAATCCGATCACCTGCCCGTGTTTGAAAATTTATGAATGCCAAACTAAGAGAACATTGAACTGCATATGAATTTTTAAATTAAAGCCCCAAATTTATACCGTTTCCAAATGCCAAAAAAATCAACAGCTGAAGAAAACCTTTTTTTCCACATGGCCGAAAAAAAATTAGTGGGCCATTGGGATACCATTTTCTTTTTAGCCAAAACAGGGAAATGCTTTTTAAAAAAACTAAATTTTGAACAGCAAATTTCTACTGCTGTTTCTAAAATTAAAATTTTTCCCAAAAAAGTGATCGGAGTTGTGGTAAAGGATCGGACGGGGCTGCCGTACCATGAAATCCGATCACTTGTGAAACCTCGTATAAAGCAAAAAATACATTATTCAGGAATTTTGTTACACTCTTCTTTTAAACAATTTTTAAAGACAGACTCAAAGAAATTTTTTTGGGTTTTTGTTTTTTTCATGTTTTAAAATTTGGGGTAAACCCAAAAAAAAAAAAATAAATTTAAAAAATGTTTTAATCATTTTAACGAATTACCCCTAGGAATAACACAATTTTAGCGCTTCGTGTCCCTGGTTGGGAAAGCCACGTTGGGTTTCCCACAGGGGGGTGCTTGCAGCCTATGTTTTATCTCAAAAGGCGTTTGACTCAGTGCTCCCTGAGTCACTGGGGTTTTCCTGCGACCCTTTTCGCGGGGTTTTCCTGCAAGGACTATTTTGGTTTTTATGACTTTTCTGTAAATTTTGGGGGTTTAGAGTGCTGTGAAATGGGGGGGGCGGTGGGAAACCAGCTTCTTTCTTTGAATACAGGGTGAGGCAAGGGTTTCGTTTCCCTTTCCCCATCACTTTTCAAAAACTTGTAAAGGACGGGGGTTTGGGCAAAGGGTTTTGATCAAAGGGATTGTGGAGCATCCGTCGGCAACACCCAAAGGGCCCCTGATCTTGTTTTTTTCCGATGAAAGCCAAAGGGGAATCTTTTCTTTAGTCGCTGGAGGTCCTGGGGGATGGCCCCTTTTAGGCGCGGGACGGGAAGGGAAGGGCTTTGGGGCTTGAAAAGGGGTTTTTCCCTCGTGGGGTCAAAACCAAGGGGCCCCGGTGTTTTGGGGACCCTTAAATTTGATGAAAACAGTACAGTCTGTTCATTGCGTGTGGCGAGGGCATTGAGATCTTGGGGAAAATTTTACCTACCTTGGTTAACGCAGTCCATAATGACGGTGGGTCACGTCCAAAAAGTCCCCTTTCGGCCCGGGGTTTTGGGATAGCCCACGGTTTTTATTTGGGCCCCGCTCGCGGGATATTTGGCGTTGTCGGGACCTGTGGGGAGGAAAAGGGCAAAGAATTTCCCGGGTCTTCAAGTCGCTTGTGGGTCCCGTCTTACTCTATGGTTTGGGGAGACATGGACCTAAATAACACTTGAAAAAACTAATCGGGTGCCTTTTTGGGAAAAAGTGGCTTTTGCAGAATCAGGGGGAAAGGCTGGGATGATTACGTGTCAAATCAGAGATTGCAACCGTGAGACTGAAACGAGGCCTATTAAACCTGCATAGTCCCCCCCAGCCCAACTTCGGCTATATGGGGATGTGGCACGCTACCCTGAAACCCATCTCGGGTTGGGAATCTGAAAGAGACAATCCGGCTTTTGGGGGAGGCCCAAAGGGGGAAACCCCCCAAGGCTCGTGGCCCGGGGCAAGTTGATGTTTTTTTGTCAGAGCTGCTTGGTATGGGAAAGGGGGGCCCCCATGGGGATTCGCGCGTGGTGACCCCCGGGGGGGGCCCTCCCATTTTTTGGGGAGGCGACGCGCCCCCCGGGGGTATGCCCCCAATGAATGATTTTATTGAATAAACTACAAAATTGGGGGCCCCAAGCACTTTTTATTTGACCCCTTTCCCCTCAAGCCAGTGTTGCCAGAAACAAAAGGGCAAGGGGTACAAGTGTTTGGGGGCAGTAAAGCTGGTACCAACAGAAAGTTCAAATTTCAAAAAAAACTATATCATTATCAATCTGTCAAATAAGCCATATATGACTCACATTATTATCCAGTGAGACCCCGGGCATTGTGCAATAAGTGCTTTGGGGGTCAATTACTTAAAGGGGGGCTCTAATTTTTAAAATTTATATTTTCTAAATTTTTTCTTCCCAATCAAGCTTAAATTTTTTTCACGTACTAAAATATTTAAAATTTTCATTATTTTTTTTTCATTAAATTTTGTACCTCAAAAATTATGGTTTTCAGAATTAAAAACCCCTTTCCCGAGGTTTTTTTTACCTAATTTAAATCAGATCTTCTATACACAAATGAACTTACGATTTTTTCTTGAGATGGTAGGGGAAAAAAGACATTATGCTACATTCCCATGCCAGGAATTTTTGATAGGATTAAAAATTAAAATTTTTAGGGATTTTTTTTTTTACACTTTTTTTTGACACTTTTTCCCTTAATGATTCTTTTAAATTTAAAAAATAGGATTTTCATTTAGAGCAAAAAATCTGGCATGCCAAATTTTTTTCCATTTAATCCTCCCATTGAAAAAAACGATCGTTTTTGGGTTGGGAAATTTTTAAGATCTCAAATTTTTAAATTAAGAAAATTTTTGGTTTTGGAAAAACGCGTTTAAAATTTTGCTTAAAACCCTTTTCTTTTCACCCCTAACCCAAATTTAAAAAAACATTAAAATTTTGAAAATATTTATAAATTTTTCAATTAAGGGAAAATAATTAAAAATGTAAAAAATACTCAAAAAACGAGTTCAGGGGAAAGTGCAAAGTGGGGGAAAGGAGGGAAACTATAGGGCCACCTTGTAAATCCCCGTACGCCCCGGCCCGTTACGAAGAAAATTTCCTCCTTGCCCTTCTTCTTCCTTCCATCCTGATTTGTTCGTCGCTATCCCTCTGCTCTTCTCTTCTTCATTTTGTGCTTTGGGGGTCTGGTAATTTTCCTTTTTATCCTTTTCTCTTGGGCAGAAAGGGGGATAGGCAGATGTTGCAAAACCCCCCACCCTTTTACTTACACTTTCCCCGTATCATATTGATGGACAGATTGCGGGAGGGTGTTTTCGCACTTTGTACTGTTCATAAAAACATTCAAGGATGACAACCTTCTCTGTGGAGATGAGAAAGGGAGAGGTAGTGGGTGGACGTGGCTTGAGGGGGCGAAAGGTGCTTAAAGGGTTGGTACAGACTTTTGTTTCTTTTGGCCCGTGGGGGGCTTGAAGTTTCAAAGCTACGGGGGGCGTTTTCGGTGACCACCGGGCCCGACCGCAATGCTTAGTAAGGTAAAGGGTTTGGTTTTGGTTTACAAAAAGTCAAGGTTAGGTTGTGAAGGGAAAAATAGTTATCCCTAAATTTTTATAAAAAATAACCTTGAATACTTCCCCGGGCCCAAACAGGCAGTACGGAAAAAAGGGCGGCAAAGGGTCGCAGACCAAACACTTTTTAATTTTTGTAACGGGAATGGATCTCCCCGGACCCCATAAGCCGATTTGCCTTGACCCCCCAAATTTCCCCTGAAAAGCCCCCGGGGGCCCCCAATAAAAATTGGGGAAAAAAGTCCTTTTTTTTCTTAGGCCATGTTTTTCCCTTTTTTTCCTCCGCATGATTCCCCTGCACACAATGCCTCCCCAACTTCATTCACTTATTTCTGTGTGCCAGGCCTTTCCCAAGATGGGGTCCCCTTCCTCGAAAGGGGAAATTAATTGGGAATGGAAAATTTTTAAAATGAACACTCGGGTTATCATGGGAAGACCCTGGAAATCCTATCATTAATGTAAATAAACTTATTTGAACTGTCACGTGGCCATCAAAAGGCCTCATCATGTCTCATCGCCATGGGTTATTATAATGGACGAGAACTGCGCGGTCGCTACCGCCGTCAGCACAGACTTTACAGGCCTCACAGCTTACTTTTTCTCTATTATTTTCGGTTTAGTATATTGTGCAATAGTTATTCACTTCCGGAAACCAAAAATATAACTTATTTTTATATAATAATTGCTGAGTTAAGTTACGTTTAGTTTTGGTTAGGTTAGATTTAGGTTATATGTTAAGGTTTGGTTTAGGTTATGTTATGCTTAAGGTAGTTTTGGGTTAGGTTTTGTTGAGCTATTTAGGTTAAAAAAAACTAATTTGATGGTGCGCGATTGCCCGGGTGGTTGGCGCCGCCAACTTCTGCGGAATATTTCCCATTAAAATACCTCCATCAGAAAAAGTACTACTTTTATGCAAGGAAAACCTAGTCAGTATCTCAGAAAATGAGCGCTCAGTCCTGGTCCATTTTTACCAAGCCGTGTGCTGCCATGGGAGTTTCTCTACCGAAATACACCGAAATACATACCACATACGGTATATTTGGGTATGTGTTTGGATGTATTTCGGTATTAAGAGTTAATACCGAAATACGTTTTTGAATAATATGTACAGTATACTCTTGATACCCTATTTTGGTATTGAGACATAATACATACATAGAAATACGTCTTTCTGTATCTTTTTATATATTTCGGTATGTTTTCAGGCTTATTTCGGTATGTTTCGGTATTAAAGAGACCGCTGCCATGGCGAATTCATTATCAGCTGGATGAGGCAAAAGGGTTTGTTTACATATGGCGCCGGACAAAAGGCTTCCGCTGAGTGCCTCCCAATCTCCCAACTCAAGTTCAAGTTTTAGATCGTATTCGACCGTACTCGCGACACACCAAGTTTGGACCAAAATGTTTTTTTTTTTTTATTTTTTTATTTATTTATTTACATCTATTACATATATATACATATACATATACATATGTACATACATACACATACACATACATACACATAAAGCCAGTAATAAATGAGCGGGCATCAGCCCGCCGCTGAAGCCACAGCCACAGTCAGGTCACAGGTGGGCGGGGCGTGAGGTCACTCCCGCTCCTTAGTGTTCATCGGGGGGGTGGGGCGGCACGCGACACCTCCAGCAGCAGGTGCAAATTTTTCTGAAACTGCCATACGAGGGCGGCCGCGCTTTCCGGGCCGACGCGCTGCGCTGTCTGAGCCGCTCTGTAGCGGGGCAGGAACATCACTTTGGTATGAGAAACCTCGCGAGTAGCCCCCTTAACTGTAGTGACTGATGGGACTGAGTCAGTGTCACTGAAGCGCCATTGTTCGGTAAAAAATATTAAAAAAATAGCTGTGGAATGTAGTACGAGGCTGCGAAAAATGGGGGGAAGCAATGTTACCATAATATCTCAAGAACCGTATTACGAGAAAACGTTATAGAGTGCAAAAAAATCCAGATTGTTAACAGGCCTGTGGTATAAGCAGATTTAAATTACATTGATAAATGACCAAATTAAGTTTGTTTTTAGGTCATATTACCCTAAAAGAAATATTCCAGAAATCAAGGGAAAATTGCATACATGAGTAAAACTCTTGCGAATAAGAAATTAACATTTTCCAAAGTGGAATACGATTCCTGCAAACAAGGTCTCCATCAAGACATAAACAATATGTTAAGACTAGCCGCAAAGCCGCCCTCCGGGCGGACTTTTTGGCTAGCTCCTGCGGAGGGCTATTGGTGGGCCTTCGGCCCACCTCCGGAAGCCCCTTCTAACTTTCCTGAAATCATGGATGTAGAAATGTATGTATTAACGCCTTACCCATCACCCCCCACCCATTCACTCACCCATTACCCATCACCACACACCCATTCACTCACCCATTACCCATCACCCCCCACCTATTCCCTCACCCATCACCCCCACCCATTCACTCACCCATCACCCCACACCCATTACCCATCACCCCACCCATTCACTCACCCATTACCCATCACCCTACATCAAGGTTTCCTCAATTCGAGAGAACTGGAACCCAAAATACCAGGGGTCGCTGGCAGTTTTAACTCACAATTTGGTGAAAAGTTGGTCAACTTGAAAGAAAAATATGGGCTTATTCCACTGCACTTAAAACACAAAAGTATAATATTAAGAACGATTTTCTTCTATATGTATATTGTATAGAAGCCTGATTCTGTAAAACATTGTGTATAACCAAATAACCAAGCAGGTTATAGTTGAGGAGGCGAGGTAAATGCTACTCTATGATATTATATAGTCAATAACGTATGTTTAGAAGTTATCTATACCTAGGCAGTCATATTTTCCTGTTATTATTGTGTATCAATCACATAGAAAGCCTGGAAGTGCAATGAGTCGACGCGTGAAGTGGCAATGTTTTGATTCAATCTCCCCGCCACAATCTCCCGGCCACCACTCCCCGCCGCGGCGTGTCGCCTCCACAATTATAACCTACATTGTCGCAGCAACAAGCCGATTTCGGCATTCTTTATTCTTCGTTTTTCCAAGGCATTGCTTATTGTATTTTGACAAGCGTTTGCCAGACGCAGCAGTACTGTCTTATAAAACAGTGTGAACATCGCCCAAATTTTACATGCCACAATATACATGTAAAAAATATATTAAGCTTTGCTACTCGAGGCGAGTAATTTGCATTAAATTGCTATTATAGAACGTTCCATCGTAATGCATGTCATCCATATAATTAGTAGAACAACAGAAGAACTATATTTTTTGGTATTCAGATGCGGTGCATCAATGTTTATCGCGAATGTAATTTATGAAAAATATTAGTCGCGGAGCCAAAACACAGTAGACCAACCTTTGAGTTAAAACTGCCAGCGACCACTGGCATTTCTCGAGTTTCAGATCATTGGAATTCTCGCAACCCACATTTTTTTTCACAATTCTCGCTAATAGGCTGCTAAAAAAAAAAGAAAAAAAAGTTATCGGATCATCTCATAAGTGGGCTTATAATGTGCCCCTGGTCGAGCTGGTTCCAAAACTGTATCATATGATGGGATTGTCCCACGGGGGGCGGAACTTAGCGCGGACACACACACACACACACTTTCGCTTATATTAATCACTGGTCGACACCAAAAATGGTTCTGAGTTCATTGTGTGTGGGTTGGAAAGCATTTTTGCTGCTGATTTAAAAAATGGCATTGCTTTTTCTCTAGCACGTATAGTTTTTGAAATATCGGCATTTTAAATTTTAATAGCTATTATAATTATATACGTATATATAATTATAAATTAATCGAAACAATCCCCCTACGTTAATATATATTACTCGTAATTAAATTATGGTGGTGCCTGCGGCTTTATTAGGACCTAATGTACATATCTGGCAAAAAATATACTTAAATTATGTTCCAAATATATCCGAAAATGTGCCACATCTTGGAAATATCCGAAAATATGCCAAATCACAGTAAATTTTGACTTTATATATACAACTTTTTCACTGTCAACAAGAGGTTTGTACATACAGTTGAACCTGCCAGGTGAGTCTTTCGGTCGTGCTGGCCATTCCTTTTGTTTGTAATGTTTGCTGTCCGCTCTAGAGTCCCACAAACAAAGAAAACACATGTGCTTAGTGTAACCTAACTGGAGTCCTAGAAGCAAGGAGATTACCTTCAGGTCCCCACACAGATTCCACTGATGTTCTTCATATTTAACAGCAGATAACAAAGTCTTCATAGTTTCATAAGTTTCACTCATTTCATGGCCATGCGCAATTGGAATACTCGGAAGCTTATTTCCTTTATGCAGAAGAACGGCCTTTAGCGTGTTTTTTCCTGAATCTATGAACAGCCGCCACTCACTCTTATCATAAGTGTGAGACTCACAAAGTTGTTCCATGAGTGTGTCAATATCAAAGCAGTAACAGAGCTTGTGTTCCATCTTGAAGAAGCTTGAAAGTTCTTTATGTCTACGACGAAACGTGGTGATGAGAACTCCTTCTTGTAGCAAATTCCATTCCTTGAGACGAGATCCAAGGACATCACTTTTCTCCTTAGGTAGATCTAGGTCCCTAGCAAGGTCATGTAGCATTTCCTGACTGATGAATTTGGGCTCTCTGTTGTCTGCCATTTCTTGAAAGTCTGTATCCATGGGATTATCCTCCTCGTTCGAATCTGATTCACTTATAGCACTTGCAATTGGAACATTTGGAACTGGGAGATCAGGACCATGTGGCACAGGCTTGATGGCAGAAGGTACGTCAGGATACCTGATTTTAGCTCGCGTTTTTACTGAATATCCTTTGATGTTAGTGAGGCAGAAGTAGCAGTCAGTACTGTGATCCTTTTGTTCACGCCAAACCATTGGGATGCCGAATGCCATGCCTGATGGCCGTTTGCCACGCATCCATTCATTCAAGTGGTTCACACAGGGGTTGCATGCTACGTGAGGGGCCCACTTCTTATCTTGATCACCTATACGGCACTTGAAGTAATGCAGATAAGCTGCTTTAACATTCTTTGTAAGAGGTTTCTTCAGACTGTCAGGGGTAAAAATTCCACATATGTAACAAAAAATGTCCGATGCACTCACACAGTTACGGCGCTCCATCACAGCCCGGAACAAGGTACTATATACGGTAAACCAACTAAAATTAGGACTCCACTAAATCAAACACATCATATCTGCAAAGTAAAAAAAATGTTTAAACATATGTCAATAGCTGTACGATCAGTAGGTAAAAATGTACTACACAGCCTGCTAACCCCTCGCCAATACGCAGCGCGCACACCCTCCCCTGCTCACTGCACAAACCACACTGACTCAAAAACACTGCACTGCCCTAAATAGGCTTGAGAAAAGAAAAGATTAAGAGTTTAAAATGAAAACATTGGTGAAACCTATTTCTGCTGATTTTACCCATATTTTTTCATGAATTGCGTCTGGTTCTCAAAAACTGGACGTGATAGAGTTAATTGAACATCAGATTCGAGTTCAGCAGGGTCGATTTACCTATAATCAGCTTCATTTAGTCCAGAACCATATCTTCAATTTTTTTTTGTCGACCAGTGAATTATTATAGACGGATGAAAGATAAGATAGATGTATGGTGCATCAATAAGCTGCTGGTCCATTGAACGGCACAAGGAGGCGCTAAATATAAAAACTGTTATATCTAAAAATCTGTATTAGCAAAAAAGAAACAGATAGATGCTTAGGGTAGATCTCGTTGAGCTTAACAAAAAATATTCATGCCATTTTTGGTCTAGGGTCAATAGTTTCATAGTAAAAAATTGGGTAACGCAATAAAGATGGTCTGACATTTTTAAGCTGCCAAAAATTTGGTAGAGTTTTATTGTCCTACAGACGTAAAAATGATCTCAATACCAATTGTAAATCTTGCGAAGAACAATAATAATTGTTCTATATATTTTTTTCACAGAACCCTGCCAGTCAAAGAAGTTTTGAAGTTTTTTTGATAGTAAAGAACGCATTTCCCGTATAGATACGGGAAAAGTCAAAGCAGCAAAGTTGTAGTGCTCCAAAAATCCTGCCCTATACTCGGTCCAAATCCGCTCTTTTATCCAGTATTTAGACCGCCAAATGCCAAAAGCTGTTTTGTGCACGGCAACTGTGTGCAACGTGCACACCGTAACCCACAATTTTACACACTTTATAACGTAAAATGTATTACATACACACACGGGGGATATGTAGTAGCAGTACCCGATGGATGGATTGGTTACGAGGAGGCCGACAAATATAACTCGTCACAGGCAGCCTCTGTCTCTGACTTCTTACTCTTGTCTGTGTCTTCTACTGGAATAGTGACACTATTTCTTACGGCGTCAGTCTTCTGAACCCATCCAGTTGGAAAGACCATGTCCCCGAGAACGACTGTCCCTTGCATGTACTAAAAAGACCAAAGTTGAACCAGACTGTGAACATGGTGAAGGTAATTAATTAAATCATTACGAAAATAATAAAAAATAAATAAGCTTTTATCCTTTTGTCATGCTTAATCATCATGCTGACCTAGAATTGATCCAGGGGTCTGTATTCCTTTAGTATCTTTTTTATAGGGACTTGCAGGCGGGGTTTTTTTTTCGCCAGTGGTCTAGAGTCTCTAGTTCAGTGGTTTACTTAACCTTTTTTAGTGCTCGTACCCTTTGAGATCTCATAATTTGTCTCGTAACCCCGATCAGAAAAAAGTATAATTAGAGTAACAAACCTTTTATTTCACTAACTTCAATACTACATAGTACACAATGTTACATTTCAGTGACTCTTTTGTTGTTGCATTTCATCAATTATAATGATTGAAAACGAGTTCCCGAAGTGCCACACGCATGTCGTCACTTGCATCCAGACGGTTCCTAACCTTTGTTTTGAGGTGTAGTAGTGTTGAAAAACGCATAAGAACGTGGTTACAAATGGCACAATGACCTCCAGAGCTCTTTCTTCTAACTGTGGGAATGTTTTGAGTTGTGCACACCAACACATATCTAGCTGCATTTGGATTATGTCGGCCTGCAGCTCAACAAGATCATCTTTCAACATATTACTGTTATCCATGGAATCCAGGTTGAAAATTATTTGGATCCCGTATCCATCTCTGTGCCACAGAAACCTCTCCATGATGAAAGTATCCCTGGAAGGAAGGAATCAGCCCTTGCAAATGCTCTTTCACTTCAGTAACGATGGACACTTCCTCTGCAAAAGCAGCTTCATCTAAAGAAGTTAAGTTAGCAAAATTTCTTTCTCCAATGCGCCACATCCAAATTGGAAGTTTCTGGGTAAAGGCAAATAACTTCTCTGACAGTCATCATGTTCAGCATTCTTCCTTGGATGGAGATGTTCAACTCGTTCAAGTGCGTGAATACATCTGTCAGGTATGCTAAGGACAAAATGAACTCCCTGTTTTCAAAGTGGTCAGCAATGTCACTGCCTTGATTTATAAGAAACCTCTTGATTTCTTCGTGTAGTTCGAAGACACGTGTAAGTAGTACGTGAGAGCCACCTCACTTCCGTGTGGAAAACAGGAACACTATGTTCAGCTTCAATTTCTTCACAAAATGATGCAAAAAGACAAGACAAGACAGACAAAATAATGTATATATATATAATTCCAGCTTCCTTATAAATATGATATTGAATTATTGGTCAGCATGTCTCGTACCCCCAGGTGTAAGGTTTCGTACCCCCTGGTGGTACAGGTACCCCAGGTTAAGAACCACTGCTCTAGTTCAAGACTCGCCAGGAGCTACTTTTTTGTCCGTCGTCGAGTAGCCGAAGACACCCACATGCTGCTATTAACCTCTCCTCCGACTGCAAGTGTGGCAGAGGGCACGAGGGGGAAGCATAAGCCTCAATTAATTACATGTGTCACTCAACAAATCCAGCCTGCGACACCACGGGCGAGGGCCAGCCATCTCAGCCTTCTAGAAATAACATACAAGGCCAACCACCTGAGGCCTCAAGGAAGATAAAAGCCTAAAGACGCAACAGGTATAAAATAATAATAAAAAATAATACTAAGATATTAAATATAGGCTGGGTGGAGTCAAAAGCTTTTTCGTATCGTCAAGTCCCCTCTAACTGACTTTCAAGAGAGAGCTCGCACGCGTACGTCTAATCCCTGAGACGGAAACTGGAAGACTGAAGCGCATTTGTTGAATTTTGTTCGGTAAAAAAAAAACGTTAGTCGTGGAATGTATCAGTACGAGGCTGCGAAAAAAGGGGGAAGCAATGTTTCCATAATATCTCAAGAACCGTATTAGCAACGAGAAAACGTTATGGAGAAAAAATATAGATTTCAACAGGCTTCCCTGTGGTAGAAGAAAACTGAAATGTGCTAAAACTAATTATGATGTACATTCAAAATTGGCGTGAAAGCTGTAAGTGTGAGCCTCAGTTTGCTGGGAGGTTATCAGTTATCAAGTCAGTTAGACCAACCAGTAGAAAAGATTATGCTTTCTGTGAAATTTGTAACCTGGACAGAACATGTGAAAAATCTGAAGTTACTATATGTGCAATCACGAGCTTAGACACAAACAGCTTAGTCTGCAATCAGTTGCAACTTTTGCTATTGCAAATGACCCAATTAAAAAAAATTTCGCGAAATTTTATTGAACTCGGGGTACTTTTCAAATAAAGCATGGGGTTGCCCATTCATTATTTTCACCCATACTTTAAAAATCCCTTAAGCAATGTTTCTTGATGGGTTGTCTTTAAAGAGGTAATTTAGAGAAAAAAAGGGCCTCAAGCTTTTATTAGACGGGGGTTTGGGAAAGTTTTTTGGGTACGGACTTTTTTAAATTTTACGTAAAAGGTTTTTTTCTGTTTTGAAAAAGGGGAAGATTGAAAACCCTTTTTAGTTTTGATAGGGTTAATGTAGTTCAGCTATAAGAAGTTTCGGGCCCCCATGAAAAATGTTCACATCAAAAGACATTCCGTTGATAATTTGGGGGGGTTTTTGTTTTTGACACTACAAATGTAAATGAGGGAACCCAAAACCCTTTTTTTCGGGGAAAACCCCCCTTTTCCCCCCATTTTAAAAAGATGTTTTTGCCCCCCAGGGGATAATTGTTAAATGTTCGGCTCCCTTACTCTTTAAATGTGCAAAAAATGTTTAAACTTTTTAAATTGTTAAAGTTTTTTATCCCCCCGTAACTTTTGCACATTTTTAGTATACTTCAAGAGGCAATGTGCTTTCCCAAGGGATGATGGAATTTTCCAAATTTTGTTTAAGGAAAAATTTTTGGGGTGTAAAACATTGAAGAAAAACCTTTTCCCCAGAAAGGCCCCTCTTAAAAAACCACTTGTTTCCCCACACTGGCTAAAGGAAAGTAAAAACGTGGGGTTTTTACAGAAAAGTTTTTCCTTCCCAAGGGGCCGGGCCTGCCAGACATATACTTTACAAGGGGAAACTTGTGAGGTGTTAGGGAGATCAAAAAACCATTAATCAATAATGGGGTTTTTCTATGTTTTTTTTTCACAGCTTACGGGAAAGGGAAAATGATAAAAAAGGAAAAGGGGGGGGGAGAGGGGAAGAGAGAAAAGAGAGAGAGAGAGAGAGAGAGAGGGGAAGAGAGACAGAGAGAAAAGGAGAGGAGAAGAGAGAGGGAAGGGAGAAGGAGAGAGAGAGGTGATGATAAAGTTAGATTCAACATGTATAAAGCAATGACCCGACTTTGAAAGAAAAATACATAAATCTCATGTTGACCCGAATAATTTTATTGATATGGATTTGAAAAAGGAATGTGTTTTGAGGGGGGAAGGAGAAAAGGTGGGAGGGGTGGGAAGGGAGGAGGGGGGAATTAAAAACCCATGTACCCTTTTTTATGTTTTTAAAATCTCTCTCTCTCTCTCTTCTCCTCTCTTCTCTCTCTCTCTCCCCTCTTTTTTCCCCCCCCCAGCCCTTTTGGCTTTTAAATTTTTGGTATTAAAAATTTTCACGGGAATGAAATCTTTTTTAACTGCCTGCCTCACAACCCCCTTTTTACAGGAGGCCCCCCGAAGAATAACAAAGTTGGGTTTTTCCCCCTGGCCACTGTAAAGAAAAATTTTGTATGGGCGAAAAAAACATAAAAGGGTAAAATATGGGTTTTTGGTTCCAGGACCCCATAAAAGACTGTTTTTCACCCTTTTTTCACAAGAAAAGTTTTTTCATTTTTTTTTGGGGCCCAGCCCAACTGGCTAATTAAAACCAAAAAGGCCCAGGCCGCACGTGGTCTACGGGTGACCTGACTGGGCCCAACCCAAAAATTCCCCTTTGTCCACCCCGGGGGTTTCCTATATTCAGGCATTTTACCTCCCTTCCCTTTTCTCGGGCCCAACACACACTCCTCTCCCTGTGTTCCTCGGGGAAATCACTCCGCTGAAATTTATCTACTTTCCCCGCCAAAATAAATTTGTGTGAACGCTGTGTTAGGTAGGTTTAAGGCCCAAAGGGGGGGGTTTGGCAGACCCCCCCTTCCACTGCCCAAAAAAACTCGTCTCTCGCACTGAATAAGTGTACATATCTTTACAGCCCGGATGCATATGTGGTAGGGCGCGCTTTTTGAATTGGGGAAATTTTTAAACTCACCCGTTTGAATGTGGTGGGCATTGGTTTTTCAAATCTCGTATATTGAAAATAGACCGAAATTTGACTAATTTCCCGTATCATTGATTTTTCGTATAACGTGTTGTATAAACCGGGACCCCCCTTTTTTGATGTTTGGTTTTTCACAGTTTTTTTCTACAAGTTCTATGGTTTCCCTAATAGTTTCCCAAATCAGTTTTCCCATATTACTCCCAATAAACAGGAGCTCCCCCTCCCTTACAAAACATCTTTACTTGGGGGGGTTTTTACTTAACTTGAAATGAAAATTGCAAGTCCAACATTACTTTGTCAACCAGAATACTGTTCACAGCATTGTTTTACCCACATTAAACCCAAACCCCCCAAATAAAAGAAACGCCCTGGGTTTTTAAAAAAATAACCTTTTTCCAAAAGTTGTTCAAAAACCTATTTTTTCCCTAAAACCAAAAACAAATTTTTCCAAAAAAAAACTATATAAAATGGATTAACCCGTTCCTGCCCTTTCCAAATAAAGATTTTTTTTTTTACTTTTTTAGCTCGTTTAAATGCATAATGTGTGATGGGGGGTTTTTAAAATGGGTAAAACTTTTTGTGTTATGAGGGGGGGCCCCGCGGCAAGAATGTTTCCCCGGGTCTCATGCCCCCCCATCACCCTCATAACATCTTTAAATCCCCTTAGGAAAGGTGACACACGGTGGCCAAAATTGATTTAGAAAAAGACACGTGTATATAACATCACCAAAAACATTAAGTTGTAAAAATCCCGAGAAATAAGTTTTTTTTAACCCCCCCCAAAAACCTACCGTGGGGGGAAGAGCGGGCAGCCTGCCCCGCGGGGGCGGGCCCATTTTGGGGTGCCATCATAAATTAAAAAAAACCCTGAAAATCCTCTCTTTGAGGAAATGTCTAAATTATCCCATTTTTATACAAGGAAAATTCAAACATGAGCTTTTTTTTTTGGAAATAAAACCCATTTTTAAAACCTACACCCAAATTTGAATTTTTTAATTTTTTTAAATTTTCCCCTTTACACCCCCTTTAAATTAAATTAAAAACCATAAGGAAAAATCATGTATGAAAAGCCAAATCAAATTTTCATATTTTTAACATGTCAATCGCATGTATATCAGAATATAATTACAAAGTTTAAATTTTCCTGACTTTTTGAATTTTTCCCGGGTTCCCAAAGCCCTGTTTTGACCTTTTTTGGGAAACTTTCACCCTCCTGGGGTTTTCCCCCGACCCCTGATCCCCCCATCCCTCTTTTCATGTGAAAAAGTACTTAGCACAAGCCCCCCCACCCACCATTTTAAAACCCCCCCAAATGTTTGGGTGTGGGGCCAAGGCCATTGAGCATTTCCATGGGTGTGTTGACGAATTTTTTCCCACCTGGGGACGGTTTTAGAACCAGGTGTAGAGGTGGCTCTGACCCATCTTCTGCCCAAAGCTGATAAAGGTCACTTTGCGGGAAAAGCACCCCATTAAAATGTCGGGGGGCCCTTTTCGGGTTTCCTAACAGGGAGTCTCCTAGCTGGCATCGGGGCCCCTTTTCCCCCCTAATGGCCAAAAGATTCTCTCCCCCCCCCAAAAAATCTCTCCTTCTAAATCCTCAAAGCACAGAAATTGTTTGGGGGATGGCTTCACTGTGGGCATACCAACAAAACCCTTTTAACAGTTGGCATCAAATGCCCCAGCCCCCCCCTTTCCCCTCTCTGATTTAAGGGCCATTCCAAAATTAAAAAGAGGATGGGGCCTAGGCCCTTCAACCCAGGAGCGTTTGACTTTCACTTTGAACCAAAAAGGGGAAAGCAACTCCAATGATGTTTTCCCCACAATGAAAGTGCAAAATTCTTCGGGGTTTTTCCCTTTGAGTCCATTTTTTGAAAACCCAAAAGGCCTGAGAAGTTTTTGCTGTGGGGAGCCAGGGGGCGGTGGCTTACTGGCCCTATCCCCCCAAACAAAGCCGGGCCCTGCAGGAAGCACCCATCCCTGACCGCACAGACAATTTTATTTGCCATAGTGTTGATCAGGTTGAGGGGGGTTCCTTTAATGACCTTGTCAGGGACAAGATCGTGGGTCTTGATCAAGGGAAAGGGGCCCAAAGGAGATAGGGTGGAAATTTTGGAAATTTATCTCAAAGTCTGTAGCAGAATCAAAAGGGGTTTTTCCCAAATTTGGGCCCCCCCAAAAATTGTTTGTCTGGACCCGAGGGAGGGCCATCAAGGCCAACAAACAAAATGGCACAGGGGGAAATTCACCCGGTTTGTAAGTTGCACACCCCCAAACCCGACCCCTTTTTCCCCCGGTGCCGTTCCAGCTTCCGCATTACTCCAGCTTTCACACCAATTTTTGACATTTGGGAGTTTCCTCCAATGGCAACAGGTTTTATCAAAACCCTCTCTTTCAGCCGGGAAACACGATTTAGCAAAACTTCTCCCCATGTGACCCTCTTTAGTTGCTTTCTTTGGGGAAAAAAGAAAAAAAACCCCGGGCAATGCCCCTGGCCCCCCTTTCCCCTTGGGGCGACCCCGGAGCAAAATACCGTGGCCCCGGGGCACACGTTGGGGGGGGGTGTTGCCCCCAAACCACCAACCCTGTTTTAGCGGAAATACCGGGAAAACCCGGGTTGGGGGCGAAAATCCGAAGTATTGTTGGTTCCCTAATGAAGACCCCTCATTATGTGACAATAGACCGCGGGTCCCTTTCGCATAAGTTAAAAAACCGTCCGTCTTTTAAAGTTCATTTGGGGCGAAAAAAAAGGGGATGGGGTTTGGGTTTTCCGGGGCTAAAAAACGAAGCGGCCCTACGCCCGATTTCAGCTGGACCAAGGGGGCCGGGTGGACCTCTTAAAGGGGGTTTGGGTTAAAAATATGTTAACCAGCTCGGGGGAAAAGGGGGGAAAAAAACCCTCCCCTCTCCAGAAAAAACAATACACACACAAACCACACATACGAACAGACGTCTTTTGGGCCCGGTACCATGCCGACATTCCCGCACCGTCCAAGCCTGTGAGCCAAAGCCAGATCCCACAAACCCCAAATCAGCAACAGGAAAAAAACTACTGTGCGAGAGTCCGTCCCGCAGACCTTTTTTTCCGTCGCCCGGGAAATCGTTTTCCCGGTCATCGCGGACAGACTTCCGGGGGGCCTGTGGTCGTCCAATGACGGGGGCCGATACTACCGCCACGCACCCCATTAAAGGCTCTTCTGCCGGTATTTCCGGGAAGGGGGTTTTCCCGCTCCGCCTCAGGACTGACGGCCGGGGGTCCAATTCACCAAACCAATGCCTTCCGGGGAAATTCACCCGGGGCGCTGGGGGGTTTACCCCCGCGGTACTTCGCCCCCATTTCTCCAGTCTAAATTTGGCCCAAAAGCCAGGGGCCGTCAAGTTTTGGGGGAAACAACCCCATCCTCAAAACGGGGGCCCCCAAAGGCAAAAATCGACAGTGAAAGGGTTCGACAGGGGTCTCCTGGAGCTTTTTGCAAAAACTCCCAAATCCCCGGGACATCCCCTGCGATGACACTTTAAAGGCCCCCCCGCTCCGGTGTCCCTGCCCCTCCTGAGGCCTTCTCGGAGGATTTTTAGGCCCGAAAAGAGGACTGTGGTCGGCCCAGCTGTCGTCCCTGCTGAGGGAGGGGGGGCTCAGTAAAGACCCGCATGCCCCCCCCCCTCCCAGGCTGTGGTGGGCCAACCGTCCGGGGTTTAGGACCCACATTTCCCCCGGGGTGGGGGCAAAGGGCGGGCGTTTGGGCTGGGGGCAAAGACCAGGGGCCCGAGGGGGGCCCTCTTCCCAGTTGGGGGCGTCTGGTGGCCAAAACCCCCGTTTCCTTTCCGGGGCCCGTCCCAAAACCCCCTAGTGACGACCCCCCTCCCCCGCGTCCCCAAAGTGTCCCCTTGCTCGGACGAGAAAACACGTCCCCCTTTTATTCACCCCCTTGTTTATCCCGCCCCCGTTTTAAAAGGTAAGGAAAAGGGTCCCCCCCTCGAGACTAGTGCTACGAGCGTGAAGGGGGAGGGAGGTGTGGATTTGCGACTATAACCAGGACAGTCAAAACCACAAAAATACATGCCTCTTAATAATTTTCCTACACATTTCATTTCTATGTTTCAAACTGTTTGTAAAACCCGGGGGAAAAACGTGCCCTGCGGGGACCGGCTGTCCATGTAACGCCCGTCCCCGTTTCCCCGTAAACTGGACCGCTAAAACCTGCCCTCCGCTGGTGGTCCCGAATATCTCTGTTCTTTGAAAAAACACCTACGGAAGATGCTCCTTTCCCTTTGGGTAAAAATCCCCTCAACCAAATTTCCGGGGTTTAAACCTGCAAACCCCCAGAACACTGTTATATTCGTAAATGTTTGTTCTATAATAAATAAAAAAAAAAAACCCGTAAAATACAGGAAAGAAGTCATTAAAAAAAAGAGTGAAGAAATATGCATGAACTCAATATTTTACCCAAAAAACTTTGCCCTTTTTTTTTTTGGGAAAAAAAACTTTTTACATGAAAAAAATAGCAATACAAGCGGATTTTTATTAAACAATCCATTTATATATTTTTTTTTTTGGTCCCTTGAGCTAGGGCAAAAAGCTATAGGGGTAGGAAAGATCGCCCCCCCAGGGGGAAAACCCCCGGGTTAAAAAGGCAAAACCCAAAACCGACCCTCTGGTTTTTTTAACCAGGCTACACTCAGAACTGAAAAAAAAAAAGAAACAACGTCTGGCAAAGCCTGTGCCAATCCCGGGCCGATTCCGGCTGTCTGCCAGGGCCGGGTCGGGGGCCCTTTTTATTTTGCCCCTTCCCTCGCGTCAACACCTTTCTGCGTTCCTGTAACACGGTTGTTTTTCTTAGGGCCATATGGTAAGCACCTGCTGTTTTTTGTGTTTACGGGGTGTGTGTGAAGTTTTTACCCATTCTGGTTCTAATCCTTCTGTAGGGGTTTTCGGGGATGAGTGTATTTTTTCTTTATCCCCGGCCGGGCCCAGCTGTGTCTTAAATATATTTTTTTCGGCTGGTGTCTGTGTCTGTGGTGTTAAGCTACGCCCAGGGGCGCGGCTTTCACCCTTTCTCCCCTGGGCATTATTCCCCGCCAGGGCGTCCCTGGCCGACACCTGGTCTGCCACGTGTAAGCTGAGATGGGCGGATGGTTACATAGTTCTCCCAGCCACGCCCCCCCCCCCCGCCCGGACCCTCCAATGCTGGTGGGGGGGGTTTTTGGTGGTCCTGGTCTGCCACGTGTAAGCTGAGATGGGCGGATGGTTACATAGTTCTCCCAGCCACGCCCCCCCCCCGTCCGGACCCTCCCAAGGGCTGGTGCGGGGGTTGGTGGTCCTGGTCTGCCACGTGTAAGGAGATGGGCGGATGGTTACGTTGTTCACCCAGCCACGCCCCACCCCCCGCCCATCCCCTCCCAGGGGCTGGTGCGGGGGGTTTGGTGGTCCCTGGTCTGCCACGCCCCTGGCCTGCCACGTGTGCGCTGAGATGGGCGGATGGTTACGTCGTTCTTGCTGGTGCCCAACCTTCCCCGCTCCCCCGCCCGGACCCTCCCATGGGCCGGGTAGGGGAGTTGAGCGGTCCCTGGCTGCCATGTCCACCCCCCCCTCCCCCTCCCATCCACTTACCTAGGGGTCGGGGCAGTGCGTTGTGGCGATGCAGGTGGGGGTTTGGGGGCGTTTCTTTGTTGCGTCTAGTCCCTTTCCCTCTCACTGTTTACCCTTCTTTTCCAGCGGATCAATTGTGAGGCCCAGGGGCTACATTCAGAGAGGCTTACTTCCGGTCTGCACGACCTAGCGACTTCCAACAGCTGTTCTGGGCAACTTTTGGCATTCTGCAGACGTACTTAAAGACGTTAAGCTGTTAAAACAAAGCGACCACGGTAGGGGTGGCGTAGAGCACGCAATATACATAAAAATACTCATAAATTGAGTATATATGATGTTTTCTGACTCAAAAAACTGAACAGGGCAAGTATACAATGAAATTAGGCCTTAAACCTATCTCCTACCCTCGTGGTGAGTTTATTATGGGGTGATGAGCCGAGTGGTGAACGGCGGCACCTCACCGAGACCCTGACCGAGACCACCTCGCCTCACCACCCCGGCGGGTAGCTGCCACCAACCGCCACGCATCAGACTGAAGGTATAATGGCTCCCTTTTCCTTAATAAAACCCCAAGCCCTTGTCTATCCAGCCGTGATGGGTATCGGGTGTTAGCCGGGGTTTGTGACCCGCCTCCCGGGGTGGTTGTTTCCCCCAAATGGCAGGAAGACTCAGTTACGAATAGAGAGATTATCAAGCGGAAAAGATCACCCATAGTGACACCGTAGCGCCACTGCCATATCTCGTACCAGAATCCCCGCGACTTCCGGGTTGTACAAATAGAGGAAGTTAGTTAAGCTAAACACCGTGCCCTTTAACTCTTTCTGAATGTCTGCCCAGGGCTGCTCGGTGTCTTTTAGGTCCCGAGGCCACAAGTTCTGCTCCTCGCACGCCCCGTGCCTTCTGTCGGACCTTTTTCGTCCCGCCGATTGCCCGGTATGCTGTGGATGGCTGCGGCTCATCCTCCCGGAGGGGGGTGTGCCCTGCTTTACCGGCGAGGCCTATGCTGACCTCAAGAAGTGGAGGTCGAAGGCTTTGAAGTCTCGCCAACGCAGCCACTTCCGTCTGTCCTGGGCGGACCGGTCTCTGGGTTCTCGGCTGGGCCTCGCCAAATCGTCCATCTCCTCCTCGTCTCGCACCTCCCGACCCCCTGCCTTTGCTTCCATGAGCTCGGCGTCGATCGTGCTGACGGTGGAGCAAGATCTGGCGGTCTCCTCAGTCCCTCACCATGGCCGCGACTCCCAGGTCGAGGACTTGCCGGGTGGGTCTGTGGCTCCTACGGCTGGTCAGGCGTCTCCTGGGCCTTCCCCACCCTCACCTCCTGTGCCTCCGGGGTTGTCAGCTTGGATGACTTCAGTGAACTCCTTCATGGCAAGAATGGAGGTCCACTTAACTTCTGGGTCCCATTCTCCGACACCGAGGCGTCGCAGGTCCCCTTCGCCTGCTTCCCTCTCACCGGTGCCTCCTTCTGAGTCTGTGGTAGTCGAGGATGATTACCTGGTGTGCTCCGACGGGGAAGAGGATGCTGCCCTACCGTGCCAAGCGACGACGGTTCGGGGACTTCCGCCCCCTGGCTTCCTGTCCGCCGGGCCCCTTCCCCCCCTTTCTTCTGAGGTGCCTTCTAGGTGCACTTCCCTCGTCCCGCTGCGGAGGATGCCTTGGGACTCCCTCTTCTTCCTTCGTCCTGTTTACCTGGGCACCGATGCCACCGTCGATGGCTTGTGAGACGGTTGACGGGCGGCTTGTTGCCATCTGTCGTATGGAGGAAGGCTCGTGGGGCCCAGTTCCGGACTTGGAGGTGCGTCGCTCCCGGGAGGACGGGGGACAGGAGTCCTACCTCTACCGCCGGATTCCTTTCTCTCGCCTGAACGCTCCCTCGAAGCAGCCTGCGGTTTCTTCGGCGGCCGCTTTGGATGCTCTGGCCTCCTTACTGGCTGAGCCTAGTTTGGTCAGGGATGGCTTCCCGTGCGTGGAGGGAAGCCAGGATGCCAGGTGGCTTTCTCTCGGGGGCCAGGAACGGTTGCCCTGGATGAAGGCCGGCCTGGACCCTGCCGAAGTGTGGAGAGCGGGTACCACCAGTGTGAACCGTAGTCCTTCTCCGTCCTGGGTTCGATCCCGGTTATCCCGGCCTCTGGTGGCTTTCCACGTGTGATGGCTGATTTCCTCCGGGTGTCCCGGCTTTCTGCCAAGGACCTCCCGTGGCGGGCGCAACCGGTGAAGGAGGAGCTTTTTCGCCGGGACTTTCAGGAGCGGCAACACGCCTCCCTGTTGACCTCTTCTGTTGCCTTCTTCAGTCAGCTGGCGGAGTGGCTCTCCTCCCTTGCCGTGGATCACACTTCCCTCTCCCCGGCCTCCGGTCGGATGTCTGTCGGGCTTTGTCGACCGCCTGTGATGCGTTCGGCGCCTCCTCCTCCCGACGGTCCGCCCTGCCATTGACAGAGCCGTCCACTGCCCGCTTGGCTCTTCGGCGCGAGGCCTTTCGGGGCCTGCCGGAGCTGACTCGACAGCAGATTCTCCCGGATTAATCCTTCGATTTGGAGGTCTTGTCGGAGCCCTCCTTGCAGCAGTGTCTCGCCTCAACCCCCCCACCGTCACTCTGGTGTCTACTCCGTCCCCCAGACCGTCTCGGCCGGGGGGTTCCGGGAGGGGGTCCAGCAGTGTTCGTTGGGGCTCTTCTCGTCGGGAGGGGCAGTCCAGGAGTGCTCAGCCCCGTGTGGATGGCCCCCAGGATCCTCGTCGTCCCAGTCGGGGGTGGCTTTCCGGGTTCAGGGCTCTGGGTCTCGGGCCTTTCGCTCGGGGCCCGCTACTGTCCACAAGCCTTCCTCCAAGGGTCGCTCTCGCTTCTGAGCCTCCCTTCCAGGGCCTCCTGTCCGGGTTTCGGGCAGCCTGGCCGCAGAGAGGTTGGGCCGCCAGGGTGGTCCGAAACGGTCTTTCTTGCCTGGATTGCCCTACGCCCCTTCGGCGACCTCCTTCTTGGACGACGGTCTCCACAGTGCTCGCCGCCCACGTGTCGGACATGCACTCCTCCGGGGTAAAGGAGAAGGCGCGGGGAAAGGTCTTTCTTTCCCGCATTTTCATCGTACCCAAGAAGGACTCTTCGAAGGGGCGGCTTATCTTGGACCTCAGCCGCCTAAACGGAATTTGTGCGCAACCACCGGTTCCGTATGCTGACCTTGGCCCAGGTCCGCCTTCGGCTGAGGCAAGGGGACTGGATGGCGTCCCTCGATCTCAAGGACGCCTACTGGCATGTCCCCATTCATCCTCGGTTCCGGCGCTTCCTGGCCTTCCAGGTGGGATCGGACACGTGGCAGTTCACCAGACTGCTCTTCGGCTCTCCATCGCTCCGAGGGTTTTTACGCGGCTCACCAAGGTGGTGGCTCAGCGGATGGTGTCTGCAGGGGTGAATTGCCTCATGTATTTGTACGATTGGCTGGTGTCCGCCCCGTCTCAGGAGGAAGCGGTTCGCATGCTAGACCGAGCTTTGGCGGTGGCGGGGGAGATGGGGTTCCTAGTCAACAAGGGAAAGTCCGTCCTTACCCCCTCTCCCCGCATTACTTGGCTGGGCAATGCAATGGGACGTCCGGCTGCGGTCCGCACTCGGGGGAAAATGCGGCCAAGCTTTTATCAACGCCTCTTCCGGGCCTCGGTGTCCCGTTTTTTGTCAAGGAGGCATTGGGAGTCCCTTCTCGGCTCGCTCAACTTCGCCGCAGAAGTCAACTCCCTAGGCGCCTTCGTCTCCGTCGCCTTGTCCGGGTGGTGAAACAAGCCGTTCCGGTGCGGCCCCGCGACTTGCTCCGGCCCGTCCCTCCCTGGCTCTCACACTACTGGACGAAGGGGGTTGGTGGAGGGCGGTTTCTCCGCGTGGACGGGGTTTGGGTGCCTCCGCCCCTAGGTCTTCGTGATGTCGGATGCGTCGGACGTCGGGTGGGGCTACCAATCCTCCGACGGCCGGCAGGGTTTCGGCGGGTGGTCCGGGGTGGAGCGCAGACTCCACATCAACGTCAAGGAGCTGCTGGTCCCTCTTCTCTTCCTCCGATCGAACCCGATCCCAGAAGGGACGGCTCTCTGCTTCGAGATGGACAACATGGTCGCGGTCCACTGTCTCGCCCGCCAAGGGACATCCAGATCCGCCCTTCTGTTGTCCCTTTCGGAGCAGATCTTCGGCCTGGCGGCCCGTTTCCACCTTCATCTGTCTGCCAGGTTCCTGCCGATGGATGATGGTGGTGGTGGGGGGATGGTTATGATGGCTCCGAGCCGGCTGGCGGACAGCCGGCCTCGGTCTGGCACGGCGTTGCCAGACGTGTGTTTCTTTTTCTTTCAGTTCTGAGTGTAGCCTGATTACCTAACCAGATGTCGGTATTGGTTGCCTGTATACCCAGGGTTTGCCCTGGGTGGCGATCTTTCCTATCCTATAGCTTAGTGCACTACCTCTGTCAGGGACCCAAAAATAGGCTTTTCATACTTCAAAGCCGTCATTTTCTGATAAATGAATTAGAACCATGCATAAATTAGCGTTAATTAAAAAAATTACATCAATCGGGTAGTTTTCCCGATTGATGGATATTTATTTAGTTAACGCTAATTTATCAATCAATCATTGGGGGCATACGCCGGGGGGCGCGTCGCCTCGCCCACCCTACGACGCCACTCCCGGGGGTCACCACGCGCGAGTTCCCATGCAGGCTCCTTTCCCATACCAAGCAGATCTCGACAGAAACATCAACTTGCCCCAGCCACGAGCCTTGTGGGCGCCCCCTTGGCCTCCTCCACGCCGGATTGTCTCTTACAGATACAACCTGATGGGAAGGATCGGCTTCAGGGTAGCGTGCCACATGCCCATATAGCCCAAGTTGGCGCTGACGGACTAAGCAGGTAATAGGCCTCGATTCAGTCTCACGGTGCAATCGTTGATTTGACACGTAATCATCCCAGCGATACCCATGATTCTGCGAAGACACTTATTACCAAAGGCATTGATTCGTCTCTTCAAGTCACTATTTAGTGTCCATGTCTCACAACCATAAGAGTAAGACAGGGATCACAAGCGACTTGAAGATCCGGATCTTTGTCCTCCTGCACAGGTACCGACAACGCCAAATACTCCCGCTGAGCGAGTCCATAACACCGTGGGCTATGCCAATCCGCCGTAAGACTTCTTGACGTGACCCGCCGTCATTATGGACTGCGCTACCAAGGTATGTAAAACTTTCCAAGATCTCAATGTCCTCGCCACACGCATGAACAGACTGTACTGCTTCATCTAGTAAGTCTCCAAATACCTGGACCTTGGTCTTGAGCCTGGAGACCTCAAGTCCCAAGGCTTTGCCTCCTCGTGGCAGCGCCTCGAGAGCCATCACCAGGACCTCCAGCGACTCAGCAAAGATTACTGCATCATCGGCAAAAACAAGATCAGTGATCTTGGTGTTGCCGACGGATGCTCCACAATCACTTTGATCTACAACATTGTCCAATACCCAGTCCATACAAGCGTTGAAAAGTGATGGGGCAAGGACGCACCCTTGCCTCACTCCTGTATTCACAGGAAAGAAGCTGGATACACCTGCCCCACACTTCACAGCACTCTCAGTCCCAGAATACAGACCAGTTATCAAACCAATAGTCCTTGCAGGAATCCCCCGAAAATGCAGAAGATCCCGAGTGACTCACAAGCACTGAGTCAAACGCCTTTTGAGACAACTAGGCGCAAGCATCCCCTGTCAAAAACCCCGTCGCGTTCCCCCGGGACCGAAGCGCTGGGATAGGGTCCTTTTTGATTACCAGGCGTAAAACCCGACTGCTGGGTCTCGATGTTTCCCAATACTGCAATTGTGTCCCAATAATGGGCAAGCACCGGGGCCGGGTACGCTGAGCAGTGTAATACCGCGGAAATTGTTGCGTCCTGACGGTCCCCTTTCCCTTTCCAATGGGCCGCCCAGCCCCCTTTTCCATCAGGAGGAAGGGTACCTTTGCCACAGGGCCCCCAAAGCATGCAACCCGGGGATCAGGCCTCACCCCCAGCTTTTGGGGAGTCCCCCGGGGATTTTAAAAACACCAGTCCTTTCCCCCTTCACTTTGCTACAGCCTCTCTGATTCGTAAAAGAGAGGGTGCGGTTTCGTCAATGGGGGGAAATCGGCCCCCTGGTTTAAAACCCCTGGTGTGAAGCGTCATTTGGGAGGGTCCCCGGGTTGGTTGGGGGGGTCCACAAATTTATGCAAGTACTAATTCTTTATCAGAAAACGAAATATCAATGGAAAGCTAAAAAACAATCCTTTTATTGATATGTTTCATGTAAAATGTTTTTCGCAAAATATTAAAGGCGAATTAAAAGTAAATTTAATTCATGCATATTTTTTTCAACTCTCTCATAATGGCATTCTTTAGTGTATTTTACATTTTTTTTATTTGACAAATTATAGAAAAACATTTATAAAATAAGGGTATATCTTTATATGAAAAACCATAGGAAGGGAGTGGGAGGATGTTCGAAAATGTCAGGAATGCAAAACGGACCTCCCTGGAAATAGCCCAAAAAGAGTAGAAAGCCCTATACAGTAGTCTTTGTCACACACATTTTTAAATTTTGGGATACCTTTCCAGACCCGAGTTTTTAAACAGTGGGTTACATGCTACACCAAAAGGGGCCCTTTCCCATGCGCTGATCGGGGAGAGTTCCAAAGACATCGGGGAACTCCGACTGGGGTTTTTGTTTGCCATAGCTGCAGCAGCACCCTGCCGTGGAAGTGACCCCCCCTTTGCCAGTGGGTCAAGACAGCATGAAGGCCCACCTTACCACGGGTTTGATACAGCCCATTACCCCATTTACAACGCCTACACCGAAAAAAGGGGTCTGAACGGGGCCCTCAAACTCATATTCTCTATATGTGTGTGTGCCTTCCCTATGTTTCAGGATTATCAAATCTATGGCACAATGTGATCATGCCAAGAATAGTTACAAAAAAAATTTTGAACCTTCCCCTCCAAAAAATTTTCAGAAAAAAAAATGTATAAATTTACATGTAGATCTGCCGTGCATTTTTTTTGGGTTTTCGGGTCTTTTTCTCCTAGTCTTCTTATTTTTCCCCTCTTATTAAAACGCCTCTCGGAATGAAAAATTTAAATAGTTTAAATCTCCTTGCAAAAACTATAGTTACCACCCTCTTATATTTTGATCATCCATCTCATGGGTTTTAAACTCCATATACCCTTTGAATATAAGGGTACAAAAACGAATTTTGACCAATAAAAATCCATTGGGAAAAAATCAAGGGTATCGCTAAAGAACCTCTGTATAAACACGGAAATTTTGCCAATATCGATTTTTTCACTCCAAAAGCTGCCCGCACAGGGTTGGTAAGGTATAAAAAAAAGAGTACTACGCTAGCTCGCGTGGCCTCGGGCTCTTCTATCGCATTAATCTGTTAGCCTTTTGGGGGGAGAAACCCTTACTCCCAAAAAAGGGCAGTGTGACATCGGGGTTCCATAGTTACCTTGCTTTTTCCCCCGGACCCATTTATCGACCATCCCGAAAGATGGATAAAACATAATTGGGTTTCCCCCCCGACTGCCTGCCCGGATTCAACCGGGGACCGCGATTCAAGCTAGCCGCGTAGCAAACACCACGGTGCCCCCCCACAGGTTGGTGCGAACTATAATACCCTCACGGTCTTGGTCTGTCTAGATCAGGGGTTCTAAACCGTTTCAAGCCGGGCCCCTACCCAAATTTTAAAAAAATAATCCTGGACCATCTCCTTTTTTTTTTTAAGATATGATAAAAAACGGTAGATTTTAGGGGTGGTAAGGGTTGGGTTTAAATATATCTCCTATAAAAAAATAAACAATTTTTCAGAAAAAAATAATGTATTAACAGCAACTTTTTGGGTTTCATGTATTTTCATTATTTCCAATTCGTGAACTCTTGGACCACCCCCAAAAAAAGTTATCATGGACCCCATTTGAAACCGGGTGTTCCTAGATGGTTTTCCCAAAATCAGCTCTCAACACTAAGCTCGTTCGATGCCCCCTACGGGGGAAATATTCCTTCGCTGGGGTGTTGTGGCCGGCTAGTTTGGGGACGTGATTATACCTCGGAGGTACATCATCCCGGATAAGAAGATCCGGTAAACCCACCCCTGCATCAACCCTCCTGCACGGTTTTATATTTCGACCTATAAAGCGCTATTTTGTCCCCGGTATGATATTAAAATTTTTTACTTGACTTACAATAATCCACTACTGAAACTTCGACCTAAACTCCTCCTTTACTGTTTGGGCGTGGATTGTGCTCTCTTCAAGTGTCCCTCTAAGTCACGGGAAAGGTAACTGTTAAGAGGCTTTTTTGTTATCTTAAATTTTTGCCGGGTTATTCGGCAATTTTTTAGTGCCACTGAACTGTTGCCATTCTGGTTATAATAGTGTTCTTTATTCCAAGGAAAAATTTTCACCGTTTACTGCTACTATTATATGTTGGGCCATCTACAAAATTTTAAAATTTGTTTATAAGGCAATAAAACTATTGTGGAAAAATAATTCGCAAGATGAAAAGGGAAGTATATTCCACATTTTTGATACAATTTGTTGTCCTTTTAAATAGGGTTTTGCTTCATAACTTACTCAAAAGTTTTTATACGAAAAACAAGCAATTCCCATTATTCACGGTACCTCAAAAAATTTTATAATAAAACTTAAGTAACCCTTTTTTCCAAAAGTTTCTAAAATTTTTCAGTTTGAAGCTCCATTTGCCATTACATTCTTATGTGTCTGTTTTTTAAAACACTCCAAAGCCCCAGCGTGCTCACAGAGGGGAAACCCTTTCCCGGATTGCTGGCGACTTTCTGGGAGAGAGCACGGGGCCCCCCACGCGACCTCTAAAACCCGGCTGTATCTGCGTGTGTCTGTCAAAAAAGGGGAGTTGTTGATGGTGTAGTTTAATCCAAACTAAAAAGGTGTCAAAAAAAAAATAGGCTTCCCTTTTAAAACAAGTTTATTTTAAGGGACGAAAAGGCACGAGCCACAAACACCCCACACTCACTATTCTGCCCCCCTGGTTGCAGTGTTTTTCCAGGTGCTTCCATCTTTTTCCGTAGACCCTCCTTGAAACTTTCCCTTTTTTTCCCTAAAACTTCCTAAACTTCTTTTTAGTATTTGCTGACGATTTTACTGGTACACTACTGCCGCTTTAAACCTACCCTCACCCCCCCCCCCAGTGTTGCCAAAATCAACTCTTTTTGGGCATAAATCCCTACAAAAACCCCGAAAAATTCCCATTACAATGCCAAAACTCCAAGCCTGTTCCCAAAGAAATAAACAAAAAGTTAAAACAAAATGTAGCGGGAAAATGAGTCAAAAAAGGGGACTACGGGGGGGAATTGTTACTGATCTTGAAGATAATAAAGAAAACCCCGTTTTAAAGAGTCGTTCATTTAAAAAACCGTAACCTCAATATTTTCTAAATCTTAAATTTCCCCCCCCCCTTTTTGTGGGTGGGGACATAATCGCCAGGGTTTTTGAGCCCTTCAACATTGCGTAGCCAGAGGGGGGGGGGGGAAATGGGCCATCCCCCCCAATTTAAAACTCCTTTAGGAGTGTATGGATAAAAATCATCAATTTTCTATATTGAATATCATCAAATAAACCAAAAAAGGCCCCCCATAGGGCTCAATATGCCCCCAATTAAGTCATTCTTCAAAAAAAAAAAGATTGGGGGCTTACGCGCTTCCCGCCCCCCACTGATAAGCCCCGCTTTGCTCGCCACCCACCCCCCCAACCTCATTGGGGTGGGTTCCCCCCCAATTTTTTTCCTGGCACTCCCTTGCTTAAAAATTAAAACTAGCTAAGGGGGGGGACTACACAAAAAATGCACATAAAGATTTTTTTTTAAGTGCAGCTTAGGGACCCGATTAATGTGATCGAAAAAGTATATATATAGGATTAAACGAGGCTATATTATTCTTGACGGCCCCGGAGGGGCAGGGGGTGCCCGCTCCTTTCCGAAAATCCCCGGGGTGGGCCACGGAAATGGAAAGAGTGGGAGCTTGTTTTCGGGGTTGGGGGCTGCGTGCGGGAACGGTTAGGGGTTGCAATGCGGCCGAGGGGGGAGGCGACAGTTGGGGGGATTTTTCGATCTTTGAGGGGGGTTCAAAGAGAGGGGAGTAAAATTATCCTTGAAAGGGTTTAGGGGAATCGCATTTTTCAAGCGCGAAGGGGGAAACACGGGTAGCGCAGCTCTCTTGGGGGAGCTAGGGCGAGCAGGAGTCTTTTTCAGGGTAGGGCAGGAGTAGGGGGGCGGTTGACGTCAGGGAGAGGGCGGTGGAAGCAAAGATCGTCTTGTCTTGTGAGGATGGTTCGATGCCATACTTCCTGATGGCGATAGTTCCTCTCCTGACGAAGGGCGAGGAGAGTGGAAATTGCCCTGCCGTTAGAGTGGGGCATGACTCAAAAATAACGCAGAAAAGGGGAAAAAAAACTTTAAAAAACCCAACAAAAAAAAGACTGCCACAAAGGCAGAAACAAAACACCTACGGGGGATGTAAACCCCGTCCAGCCCTATTATAAAGCGTCAGGGGGACTAAAATGGGCCCCCGTCTAAACGGCGCGTACCAGCCCTGAGCTGCCCCTTTTTGGGACAACCCCAAAAATTTTTTGAGTCGGCGGGCCCCCCTCCAAAGACCTTTCCCCGTACCCCTCTGTAATGGGCCTACGGCCCACCTTCAAGGGTTTGCCAGGGATCTGTGAAGCGACTCCGGGCAAGGTTTTGAGAAACTCGTAAACACCAGCAGCAAAACTTTCCACGGGTGGGGAAGTTTTTGCATAGCGGGTGAACACCGGAGGCTTCTCCCCCGACGGGCCCTGGGAAGACTGAAGGTTTTTGGGGGGCGGGCACGCGCGGGGCGTAGTGTTTTTCCAAATCAAACACTCAATTTGGTCCAAAAATCTCTACGAAACCAAAGGTCCGTAACGTTTCCCTACGTACAAGCCAATATCCCCGGCCCGTCCCTCATGAAAAAAACAAATGTTAAAACAAGAAATGCACATAAGGTTTTTTTTTCTAAGTGCAATTTTAGGGACCAATAAAGACGATCATAAAATGTATATTATATAACGAGTTAAACTTGACCTTGCTAATATTCTTCACTTACTAGTACCTGTGAATTCTATACAGTGAAGGAAATGGGAATAAGGGTTACCCACTGTTTATCATTGCAATTTGTAAAATGAAAGGGAATGGCGAAATAGGGGACAAAACCGCTCACATTCTACAAAATTTTATTATTTGCACGGGGCAATTAAGGGGGTTCCATGAAACCCGAAAATTTTCTACATGAACACGCTAATACTTACCTTCAGCCATTTAGACTGAACGTTGTTTTCTTGGGGGAGATTGTCTTCTTTTGGAATTCGCCTCTTTTCTTTTTTGATTTTTTTTGGTTCCTTTCACCCTCTTTTTCCCTTGTCTAATATTTTCTGAAGTCAAAAAACGGAGTTAAGTGACTGATCCCACAAACGATTAAAAAAAGCGATGTTATGATGTGTAAGGCCCCGGGCACACGAACGATATTTTCCAGCATCTTTTGTTTATTGCTACCAAAAGATGCCCGTGTGGTGGGAAAAAATGCGCTTTTGTCACACGGCGTTTTGGGGTCGAGCCTTTTTCCNGGGGCCCTCCGGATTGATCCCCGTGTTGCCTGGACTCCTCCGTCGAGGGCGGGGTGGGGACGCGGCCTCCCATTGACGTTCGCTGATTCGGGTGAGTATCTAGTGTATCGTTTTGTTCTTGTGCAGTTGCTCTTTTGCCTCCCCGCGGGGGTCGGGGCTTCTTGCCCGTCTCCAAGTGGCAGGTAGCTTAGTGCACTAGCTCTAAGGGACCTAAAATGAGGCTTTGAAGTATGAAAGCCTATTTTTGGGTCCCTGACAGAGCTAGTGCACGGCCTTCGGCCTCCCGCCCTTCCTTCCCCGCCAAGTTTTCAGCCCCTCTCCCCGGGGATGATTATTGGGATGGTTATGATGGCTCCGAGCCGGCTGGCGGACAGCCGGCCTCGGTCAGGATTGGCACGGCGTTGCCAGACGTGTGTTTCTTTTTCTTTCAGATCTAAGTGTAGCCTGGTTACCTAACCAGATGTCGGTATTGGTTGCCTGTATACCCAGGGTTTGCCCTGGGTGGCGATCTTTCCTATCCTATAGCTTAGTGCACTAGCTCTGTCAGGGACCCAAAAATAGGCTTTTCATACTTCAAAGCCGTCAATTTTCACCAGATGACGAAAATTGGTGAAATTTCTAAGATAGTCAGTTGCCAGTTTTATTATTGCAAATGACCCAATCGAAAAGTCTGCACGGAAAATTGAACTTCGGGTGTGTGCTTTTCTATCAGAACATCACTTGCCTATTTTCTTATGTGAACCCTTACTAGACCTCCTAAAAGCCATGTTTCCTGATGCGATGTCTTTAAAAAAAGTAAAACTAGGAAAGCAAAGAGCCTCAAACATAATAAGACAAGTGCTTGGAAAGCATTTTCGATCGGCACTGAACTCTTTGGAATCTTACGTGAAAGGTTTTTTCTGTAATTATAGATGAGACAACAGACAGGAGTACAACTAAACATTGTGCGTATAGCACAATTTTTGGAGAAAGATAACTTGAAACTCTTTCGTAGGTTTGATAGAGGTTAATGATAGCTCAGCTGTAGGACTGTTCAATGCCATGAAGGAATGTTTCACATCAAAAAACATTCCTGTTAATAATATTGTTGGGTTTTGTTTTGACACTACAAATGTGATGATGGGAGCCAACCATTCAGTAGCTACATTGTTAAAAGAATATTTGCCTCAAGTCATAATTGTCAAATGTTCATGCCACATGATTCATCTATAGATGAATCATGTGGTGTGCATCAAATGCTTGCCTCAAACTCCCAAAATATGTTGAAGATTTATGCCGTAACATTTTTGCACACTTAATTTAGTCTTAGCTCCAAGAGGCAACATGCATTCAAAGAGTTTCAAAATTTTTTTGATATTGAACCTCATAAAATCCTGGCTCCAGGCCAAACCAGGTGGTTGTCTGTACAGGCATGTGTGAAAAGATTGCTAGGTAGAACAGTGGGATGCATTGGAGCTTTATTTCACAGAATTAACATTTAGTGACCCAACACATGTAAATGATATGATTGTTACTGCCTTGAAAAACAAGCTTACCCAAGCCTACCTCGAATTTCTGGATTACAACTTGGGTAAGTTCAATAGTTATAATACGTTCTTCCAGTCTGAGGCTCCAATTTTTTTCACACTGAAAACTGAGACATGCAAACTCATTCGAAGCTTGTGTACTGACTTCATGGATGTGAGCTTTGTTAAGAATGCTGACATTTCATTACTTAGTCCTGGTCAACATATTTTTTCAAATGTCTTAATTCCTGTTGAGAATGTATATCTAGGAGTGAGTGCATCAGCAACAGTAAGGGATCTAAAACAATCGGGAACAGTAACTAGCGCAGAACTTTCACAGTTTTATAAGTCATGTCAGTCTTCTTGATTGAAGCTGTATCCCAGATTCAGAAAAGATATTCACTCAATGAGAAAATTCATGAAGTAGTGGCCTGTGTAAACCCTCGTTCTGCATCAACTCTGAATCCTCCATCCTTAGCATATATATTTGATGAACTGCCACAATTACCAAAGTATGCCAATAAAAATCTTGTGGATGAAGAATGGAGACTGCACTGTTTGGATGAAGAACTTTCTAATCAACTCCACTTCAAAGTATTGGGATATTGTGCTGAATAGAAAAAATGATGCAGGACTGCCATGTTATCCCAATTTAACCATATAGTCATATCCACCCTCTTCTCACTACCCTTTTCAAATGCAGCGGTTGAGCATTTTTTCAGCAAACTAAATCTAACTAAAACTTGTCAAAGATCCTCTCTTAAAAAAATGAAACCCTAAGTGGCTTAATGCATGCAATATATCACATGAAACGCTTGAAAATATCTTTACATAACCTGAACATTGAGGACAATATGCTAAAAACAATCAATAATGTCAAAAGTGATAAAGCGTGTTCAGAGGTTGTAAATATGTAATATGTATAAATATAAATATGTATATGTACCTGTAATTATACAAATCTGTATATGTACCTGTTACTTTTAATGTGTTTGAAAGATTTGTGGGTCAATATCATTCTTAGTCAGTTATTCTCAATACTTATTTTGTTAAAGTGTGTTCTTATTAAACCAGAAATATATATTTAATGGAAATTATATTAAAACTAAACAAACTAAACTGGCTTAACTTTACTATTTTGTTTTTGTTATCAATAAAAAATATGGATTTTCACCTACTTCCTTTTTCTTATATATAATATATATATATATATATATATATATATATATATATATATATATATATATATATATATATATTATATGAGACGTTTATCGAATCTTGAATGGTATGTACGAGTTGATTTTATGGAGAACATAGTTACAATTGACTCTATATTTTCATTTTCTATGCATCCTAGACACCAATGTTACATTTGTTGAATGAATTTGAATAATCTTTTGATTTGAAAAAACTATACTATAGAAGCATGTACAAAAATGTATCTATTTAGTCCACAAAATATGTATATTTGACCGAGATTCACAGGCTCTATATAACGGGATCATAAGTGTAGTGACCCATTAGGTCAGGAGCTAGAGTTTTGGTCAATATATTGGTTGAAACTGCATATCAATCCATAATAACTCCAATGGACCACGTACAGCACTAAGCGTTTAAAGGCCCAGTTGTAAATGCTCCGGAATCTCTATCCGATGGGTAATTATGCGGACCTGCGGGATTATGGTGATATCTACGGTAGTGTAAAAATTCAGAGATTTTGTTTTCATCCGAAACCCATAAAAAAAAATTTGCATCACCAAATCCTATGGTCGCAGTTTAGATGGATCACAATGTATCTCCATCAGAGAAAGAACTAAAACTTAAACAGGAAAAAATTGTCAATGTCTCAGAACACACGGAAGTGACTGAATTTTACGAAAAAAAGTGCTTCGCCCCATTTATTTACCAGGATGCAGAGATTTTTTAAGTAAAGACCGCGGGTGTTAGGGTCTCGAAGCTCCACTCTACAGTCTTATTGAAGTCGTCGGGTCGGTCGCAGCGGACTATCACACTCACGTCGTCTTCACTCACTATATCAGTCTCCCATTGAATCATTAGGCGGTGCTGCAAGAGTCAGAAAGCATAGGTAGAAATATTTTTAGTAAAGCTATTATGGAGGAAGATTGATTTTGCTTAAGGTCTGACCTCTATCAGAGGATCCAGGTAGGACCTATCCCTGACGACGATCCTATTCTCAGCGTCACCACAGGTTCCATGCTTCAGATCCATCGTTGATTCCTGAGCACCTCTGCCTTTGAACAGTAAGCATTCACTGAAGTGATAGTAGGGGTAGATATAGCCATTGAAAGGAGCGGTGAATCTGCAAAGACAACGCACAATAATAAAGAAAGGAAGTCCTCATGAAAAGAATTACCGCAACTAACCATTGCACACCTCTACAAAGAACTACTACAGCAAACAGTCACTGACCTGAATGTAACCTGCATGTGAGTCTTCAGACACCTGACCTGGGTATCTACCACCTTGCGCGGCGCCACTTCGGAATAGAGACCCAATTGTGCCGGGAAATGAGAGGTAGAGCCCACGAAGTTCTCTTTCGGTCCTGTGCAATGGCCATACTCATAATGGTGTAAAACAAAAAATTGTAACATTCTAACTATCTCAAAATACAAATAGAAATTATAAACCTTTGGGAGTCACTGGACGAGCGGGTAAAAAGTGAGGCTCTGAAGGATTCTGGTTCTGTGCCGCTAAATGTGGAGGAGGACGTTGATGACCCCGGGGTTTGGTCTCCTCTTGTGAAACATAAGCAGGAGGGTGAGTATGCACTTCAGGCTTCGTTATTGTCGCCGCCTCCACCGCCACAATCTCAAACAAGCAAATATATAATGCATAAACTGAATGAAACTAAATTTATCACAGCAATGAACAATTCATACCTACAAGCTTCAACAATCACAAGGCAACAGGGCTAATGCACTCACCAGGGCAACACCGGCAAACAGGGATCGGCGGAGAAGCATGGTTGTCAGGGGCCTCCTGGCTGGACGCTGTGACTATATATACTGTCGGTCAGGAATACATCGTTGCGACCAAGGAAGCTATGGTTGCGAGGAAGCAAATTAGACTGTGAATCCAGCGTTGCCGTCAAACAAACCCGTTCAGGGGCTGTTCGAATCTTAAGACCAGGGAAGAACGTGCATACGCTATCCATATATACAAAAGATTTCCTTTTGCACAATGCACAAGAAAAAATTATCTTATTAATGATACAAGATGAACACGCGGGTATATATATATATATATATATATATATATATATATATATATATATATATATATATATATATATAGCACAGAGGCAAGCAATCAATCAATCATTGGGGGCATACGCCTGGGGGCGCGTCGGCTCGCCCACCCTAGAAACTACTAAAACAAACAAGAATGAGTTTTTGGCTCTTGGTCATAAATTATTATAAACTTATCCCATAATTAACTGCACTGCACTACTAAGCTTGAAGCTTCTTTAATAAATACGATTTGTATATAATTACCATTCAGAAGCCAATTAAGTATAGTGCATAATAAATAAGTAAACTGACGAAGAGGTAAACCTCTGACGCCATGTTTGATCCTACCTCCCACAAGTGGACGATTGGCCCCGAAAATTCCGGAAGCATATTTTCCTCCCACTCTGTGGCTGGCAGGGGTCACTTTTTGGTGAAATGGGAGGAAAATGTGCTAGTGTTTTACCCCCTTAAACAGAAAGTCGGCGGAAATAAAAAAAATAAAAAAAGACTAGTAAGTGGAAAACACATTAGCCAGGCGTGCAACAGATGGAGGAAAAAGCGGGCCGAAAAGATGATAATAACATCAGTAAGTAGATATACTAGACAATCACAATAATACGTGAAGCAGAAACATACCACGTACGTGCTATCACAGTATCAAATGCATGCAACGGAAGAAGGTAATTGAATACCAAACCACAATGTGATAAGTGGGGGAGAAAGACCAGAGTACGAGCAGCGTATCACGTGCGTGTAACCAAAGAATCAACAAACAAGCAAAAGGTAATGCCAAACCACAATGTAAGAAGTGGGGGAGAAAGCATAGATCTAATCACAATAATAAGTGAAGTAGAAAGAGCCACGTGGTAGCACCGTATCAAATACATGCAACAAAAGAAGCTAAATGAGCAAAAGTTAGATCATGCCACAATAGTAAGTGGCAGAAAAGTAGCCAGAGCACGAGCACATACATAATCAAGTGCATGCAACGAAAGAAGCAAAATGAATATATATATATATATATATATATATATATATATATATATATATATATATATATATATATATATATATATATATATATATATATATATATATATATATATATATATATATATATATATATATATATATATATATATGGTTGTAGGCTTGTAGCATCACGTGCAAACGACTTATATAAAATAGTAACATACATGTGTTGTAAGACTGCTCGTCAAATTAAAGTCATGACATGCTGGCGTAAAACTTCACTTGTGCGACGTTTCGCGTAGGTATAAGTACAGTAACAATGTCATCCTTATGATACTTGTGAATATATATATATATTATATATATATATATATATATATATATATATATATATTAATATATATATATATATATATATTACTGATTCATTAGAATCCCTTCATCATATCTTTTTTTTTCTTGTTGGCGCACAAAGTAAAGGAAGATAAGATATAAGATACTTTGATCCTATCTAGACACTTTGCAAGTACCAACGACAAGGTTATTGACTATATAAAGATATTGACATACATATTGACTATATATATATATATATATATATATATATTCTCTCTCTCTCTCTCTCTCTCTCTCTCTCTCTCTCTCTCTCTCTCTCTCTCTCTCTCTCTCTCTCTCTCTCTCTCTTTCAACCCGTCAGGGTGGCTCGGTTGGTAGAGCTGTGGGCTTGCGTGCAGCGTCCATGTCACAGCGTGACATTCGGTCAGCGGTTTGAGCCCACCAGGTTCGTCCTGGCGTGGTGGCGCTTTGTAGTCAATAACCTTGTCGTTGGTACTTGCAAAGTGTCTAGATAGGATCAAAGTATCTTATATATGACTATACAAGGCGCCATCACGCCAGAATGAGCCTGGTGGGATCGAACCGCTGACCGAATGCAAGAACGCTGCACGCGAGCCCACAGCTCTACCAACCGAGCCACCCTGACGGGCAAAAAAATTAAATAAAGGAAAGAAAGATTTAAAGTGCTTCCATGGTTTTTTTTAAACGCATTAGTGATGTGAAACTAACATGGTAGAACTTTAAAAACACGTATCTACACAGTCTCCGTGCATGACAAAAATAATTAAGTATAGCTAAAATGGATACTTCTAATAGGGTTTCAATTGGCGTGACTGTATTGGAGCATACTACCGTTTGATCGTATGAAAAGTTCCTCTGATGATGTCCTATTACAACAATTAGGTCTGAAGTACGGTGTGTACCGTCTGCCAGATATCACACTACGAACAACACCAAATCATAATGGTGTATGTAACATACGTGTCTTTTTTTTTGTGTGTACGGGAAATGAAATGCAAAACAGAATTATTTGTCTGATGAAATAGAAAGTAATAGCTAATCATTGTTATGTAATCTCACCTTACACCTCATTATTGCAACTGTCTTACAATCAAAACTATTCAAATTGCATTACAGTGTTTATCATCTTGTATCACATAAGAACATTTCATTTTATGCATTGTGCAAAAGGAAATCTTTTGTATGGATAGCGTATGCACGTTCTTCCCTGGTCTTATGATTCGAACACCTACTGAACTGGTTTGTTTGACGGCAACGCTGGATTCACAGTCCAGGTTGTGGGTCGCGACGAGGTATTCCCGACAGTGTAGTCATAGCGTCCAGCCAGGAGGTCCCTGACAACCATGCTTCTCCGCCGATCCGTGTTTGCCGGCGTTGCCCTGGTGAGTGCATTAGCCCTGTTGCCTTGTGATTGTTGAAGCTTGTAGGTATGAATTGTGATAAATTTGGTTTCTTTCAGTTTATGCATTATATATTTGCTTGTTTGAGATTGTGGCGGTGGAGGCGGCGACAATAACGAAGCCTGAAGTGCATACTCACCCTCCTGCTTATGCTTCACAAGAGGAGACCAAACCCCGGGGTCATCAACGTCCTCCTCCACATTTAGCGGCACAGAACCAGAATCCTTCAGAGCCTCACTTTTTACCCGCTCGTCCAGTGACTCCCAAAGGTTTATAATTTCTATTTGTATTTTGAGATAGTTAGAATGTTACAATTTTTTGTTTTGCACCATTATGAGTATGGCCATTGCACAGGACCGAAAGAGAACTTCGTGGGCTCTACCTCTCATTTCCCGGCACAATTGGGTCTCTATTCCGAAGTGGCGCCGCGCAAGGTGGTAGATACCCAGGTCAGGTGTCTGAAGACTCACATGCAGGTTACATTCAGGTCAGTGACTGTTTGCTGTAGTAGTTCTTTGTAGAGTTGTGTAATGGGTTAGTTGCGGTAATTCTTTTCATGAGGACTTCCTTTCTTTATTATTGTGCGTTATCTTTGCAGATTCACCGCTCCTTTCAATGGCTATATCTACCCCTACCACCACTTCACTGAATGCTTACTGTTCAAAGGCAGAGGTGCTCAGGAATCAATTATGGATCTGAAGCATGGAACCTGTGGTGACGCTGAGAATAGGATCGTCGTCAGGGATAGGTCCTACCTGGATCCTTTGATAGAGGTCAGACCTTAAGCAAAATCAATCTTCCTCCATAATAGCTTTACTAAAAGTATTTCTACCTATGCTTTCTGACTCTTGCAGCACCGCCTAATGATTCAATGGGAGACTGATATAGTGTGCGAGGACGACGTGAGCGTGATAGTCCGCTGCGACCGACCCGACGACTTCAATAAGACTGTAGAGTGGAGCTTCGAGACACTACACCTGCGGTCCTCGCTTGAAAAATCCCAGCATCCTGGTAAATATATAAGATTTACTCTTCTAGTATATATTTATATTTGCCTTTAAATGTCTTAATTGTTTTTTTATTTCCATTAGGACCGAAAATGTGGATGGAGATCCAGAGAGGTGAGGGACCCACGGCCCCGCCACTAAACAATGATTTGGTCTACATAGGCGATGTGCTCACCCTCATTTTCACATTAACTGATAATGTTTACTGGTTTGATTCAAATATTTTGGCCTGCTACGCTGTGGATGGTGAGTTTTGAAAGTTTCTTGTCTACGTAAATATTGCTGCCTAAATCTGTTTCGTTCACCCTTATTATTCATACCTAATTTATTTTCTTCACACTGATAACTTCGGATTTAAATTTACACCAGATATATAGTGACTTATCTTTCCTGGCAATAAAGAATAGCTTAATCTTTCTTAAGTGACAATCTTTAAAAATCAGTTTTGATGAAGCTTTTCCATTTAAGATTAATTAATTTTAAACTTTCGTCAAATCTACCATACTTCCTCAGGAGGCGAAACTAAGGCCCAGGTTGATTGGGACACCAGCAATAACAAGGAAGTGTCTCAAAATGCTCGGGTGTACAGTGGCGAATTGACTGTGATAGAGGCGGGCTGCTCAGTCAAGCCAAAGATCTTCTCTCATTTCATCAAGGAGAGGCACACGCGGACGAATGGGGACCTAGTCACATTACATTACGCATATTTCAAGGTAGGAAGTATCTTCATTAGCATATTAGTGAGATTTCTATTTTCTGTGATTTATCTAGTAATTCTCCACTAGCTTCTACTATTATTTATGACCATGCTTGCTTGTTTCAGGCCTTCAGATTCCCGACTTCCACCAAAATAGTCCTGCAGTGTCACGTGCAGGTCTGCTACAAGACTTGCCCTGAACCGCCTCCTTGCAGGTACCGTGAGATTAATTAATCATATTTGGTATTAACTTGTTACGTATAATTTTTTTCTCGAAAATGGTTGAATTTTCGTTTTACTATTTATTTATCTCCTGGCTCACTATCTGATACAGGTGAAACTTGCAAATTTACTACGGATAGCAATGGTGCCATTCCAGCCGTGTAGAATCTTCTCTCCTTAAGACTTAGGAATAAAACTGATATATTGGCTTACGATTGGAATAAAATTTATCGGAACAAATTCAGATTTGCACAGAATTAGTTTTGTGATATAAATCAAAGCAGTATCTTTCTAAAAAACTTTCTGCTAAACTCTCCAGCGAGTCATTCCATCCAAGGCGAAGCGAAGAGGCAAAGAGGAGGCGGCGGCGAGAGATCGATGATGCAGCACAAGATGGGGCTCATGAAGTGGATAATGTTAATATGTATCGCTCAATGGAAGTACTTTCCGCAGAAGAGGGTGGACAAAAACGTAAGTTATGTTTTTAAAAGTTTCAGTAAATTTTCCTTTGAATTTAAGAAACTTAGTACGTTAATTTTTGGATGATTGCTAAATGTCTTTCATATTCAGAAAGTGATTTATGCAAATAAATCATTATAAAGCTGATAAAATACTATTGTTTGCACTCAGGTACGCTTTTTAATGGAATTTATTTCATACAGGAGTGTCCGTGGCGGCTAAACATGAATCGGCTGAAGATTGCAGCTGCCCCGAATCCATCACTAACATAGTTTTGATAGTGCTTCTGTGTGTAATGCTGGTGATGGTGGCAGTGTTGGTGATAGTCATTCTCCGCGACAGGAAGGCCCGCAACGTCACACTGGCCGCACACAAATAGAAATGTAAAGACTTTTTCATGAGTGATTTATAGATCCATTACGCATAATATAACTGGTTGGATTTTAATAAATATCACTTAACCATTGTTTATTAATGACACGAATTTAATGGTGGTTGGATGAGTTTGATACCATATAATAAGTTATGGATAACAGTGTCATACTAAACTCTTCTCCGCCTGATAGAAGTCTGGCATAGCAAACGGCCTAATCTATTCACCGCCCATTTTAATAAAAGAAATAATCTGAACATGCTTATTAACCTATATGAAAATGTTTCATTGAAAGTTTAACACTTTCCCTCTCAAACTCAAAACTTTATTCTAATCAATCTATATATAAAGGGAGGTTATCTATTTTTAGTGATTTTTAAGCGGAACTGTGATAGAGTACTTTTATATTATGATTCCTTTTTTTAAACTAAGTACCTGAATGTTCCAAAGGTTATGCATAAAATATTAAAAGGTTAGTAGAATGAGAAAATATAACTATTCCACCCCATTGCCATCAACGTATATAGGTACAGGACTTGACTAGTTAGTTTAGTTGCCAAATCACTTTAGATCTCTACATACGAATTTTGAGACGTGCCTTCACAAATATATTAGTTTGAAATATTAAAAAAAAAAAAAAAATTGAGGTAGGTAGGGGTATATGCCATCTCTGACATCTCTTGTTCAAACACTTAACATATATAATTGTCTCCCATTGCACTATTACCGCCAGGCGCCATATATTACTAATTTTAGCATCGCCACAATTTTTTTTATGTGCCACTGAAGAGGCGTGCACAGTAGCTTATATTATGTACCTGTCTTTAGTGACACATGCACTGTAGTAGTGATGTAATTAGTAATATATGGGGCCTGGCGACATTAATGCAATGGCGACTATTAGTCAGTCCTGGGTTGAGGCAAAGCGCGTAGTGACTCGGCAAAACCCGTGAACTTTCTCTACTCGCATTGAGAGGTGGGTAGCTTGGGTAGAGTTTTCAGTTCATAACTAACAATGGTCGCCTTGGGCCCTATTTCTCTTATCGTGAAGGGTTTTCCGCATGCACGAGTCTGAGAGTATGTCAGACGGCATAAGAGGCATACATGGCTGGTGGAGCCCATGCGTTCCCGCGATCTTAAACGTGATATGATTCCTTCACATAGCAGCTAGCTGAGTTATATCTCTTATCTCGTTATATATCTATCTCTTTATCTCTCGTTATCTCTCTTTATCTCGCTCTCGCTCTCTCTCGCTCGCTCGCTCACTCTCGCTCTCTTAAATTGCCTCGCCAGCTGAGTATAAAAGTTTGTAAACAAAAAACGGTTTTTGCGTTCCATTTGTGACACGCGAACCCAACCCTGAACCCAGAACCCAACCCTGAACTGAAAGAACTGGTTCATGCAACTTGGGCACAAATGGAAAATGCCTCTACCCACCTGCCTATAGGAATTTTCTGCGGGGATCCTGATTGCAACCGAAAATTTTTAGGTTGCTCAAATTTCGATCCCTGTTCAACCATCCAGGGAAGATGATTGGCTCGACCCGCAAACATTTGTTGTTGTTGTTGTGACAGTTTGCAACCGAAAATTTTCAGGTTGCAACCAAAAATCCCCCGCAGAAAACGCCTTATGTGAGTAGAGAAAGTTCACGGGTTTTGCTGCGTCACTAACGCGCTTTGCCTCGGACCCAGGTTTTCGTGCGCAAATGGAACGCCTGAATTCTTGGGTTCCGTGAACTGGTTCTTGAAATGTCGCAAATGGAAGAGGCCTTTGACATCCATAGTGACATACATAGCCATAGAAATGCATTATAGACTTGTGTATCACTCATAAGACATATAAGGCCTCTTCCATTTGTGACATTTCAAGAACCAGTTCACGGAACCCAAGAGTTCAGGCGTTCCATTTGCGCACGAAAACCTGGGTCCGAGGCAAAGCGCGTAGTGACTCAGCAAAACCCTTGAACTTTCTCTACTCGCATTGAGAGGTGGGTAGCTTGGGTAGAGTTTTCAGTTCATAACAAACAATGGTCGCCTTGGGCCCTATTTCTCTTATCATTAAGGGTTTTCCGCATGCACGAGTCGGAGAGTATGTCAAACGGCATAAAAGAGGCATACATGGCTGGTGGAGCCATGCGTTCCCGCGATCTTAAACTTTATATGTTCCCTTCACATAACAGCTTACTGAGTTATATCTCGTTATCTCGATCGTTATCTCGTTATCTCGTTATCTTTCTTTCGTTATCTCTCTCTCGTTATCTCTCTCTCTCTTTCTCTCTCACGTTACCTCTCTCGTTATATATATCGTTATCTCTCGTTCTCTCTCTCTCTCTCTCTCTCTCTCTCTCTCTCTCTCTCTCTTAAATTGCCTCGCCAGCTGAGTATGTTTGGAAACAAAAAACGGGGTTTTTGCGTTCCATTTGTGACACGCGAACCCAACCCTGAACTGAAAGAACTGGTTCATGCAACTTGGGCACAAATGGAAGAGGCCTATTAATAAGTAGTCATTCAGTTCAGTTCCAATTTTTATGAATGAAAACTATAACTCTACTACACATATAATAAGACATCCATAGTGACATACATAGCCATAGGAATGCATGATAGACCTATGTATCACTCATAAGACAGTCAGTCGATCAGTTTTTTCAATTTTTATGAATGAAAAACTATAAATCACTACTACACATATAATAAGACATCCATAGTGACATACCTAGCCATAGGAATGCATTATAGACCTATGTATCACTCATAAGACATAGAAGTCAGTCATTCCGTTCAGTTTCAATTTTTATGAATGAAAAACTATAACTCACTACTACACATAAAGTAAGACATCCATAGTGACATACATAGCCATAGGAATGCATTATAGACCTATGTATTACTCATAAGACATATTTGCGGTGAGTATCATGGACAAACAACAAAATAAAAGCTGGATGTCAATTACTCACTATAAGTATAAGGTTATCATAGCAAAGGGAGTTAGGTGTAAATTGTAGTTTGTTGACCGGGATACAGATCTATATAGGGAGTAATATAGAGGTTGCAAGGAGGTTTAGTGGTGTAATACGAGGTTCTTTTGTCTGAGAGGTTGAGGTTGGCGAGGTTTTTGTGTTCGTCTATTGGCTAAGAGGAAGAAGCGGCCATGTTTTGAGGGAGAGATGACCAATTCAGGATAAAATGCCCAACTGTGAGCCCAAGACACGGTTTATACCAGCCACGTGTGCTTGGACTTTACTACTAGCATGCACTGCACTCTTCTTCGTCTACCCGTGAGTAACTAGCGAGTAATAAGGTGATGAATAACCCGCCTCACCCAGACTCACTTTCTGTCAGTCTTGTAAACAGGTGTAATTTGACCTTTGGAATATAGGAATACGATGATTTTCTGATGGTTTTTCTTGCCTTGCTGCTTAGTAATGTGTTAAGGAAGGTTATATACGGTGTAGGTGTGCTGGGTGCTAGGTATATAGTGCTGTTTGGAGGGTAATAACAGAGGCTGGTGGGCTGAGCGAGACGAATCTCTTACAGTATTTGACGTTATTTGGATTTTATGTTTTCAACGAGTATATTTCTGACGCTTTATTAATGACGTTGATTTTAAGACAGTATGCCCCCACTCTTATTGTCTTGTTGTGGTCCTGTGTATAGTAATGTGGTAGGAATAGTAGTAGTAGTAGTAGGTGACATAACATAAGAAACATAAGAAAATAAGGAAGCTACAAGAGGCCGTGAGACCTACTCGCGGTAGTTCCTGTTAGTTAACACTACTTACATCCAAAGGTGGTAAAGCGAGAGAGGCTAAGAGTGAGGTGTTAGCCCCCCAGTGTGTGTGTCTGACCTAAAGAGCGAACGCGCAGTTCTCGTCCACTATATCGGCGTCAGCCCCGTACCGCCGCGGCCACGGGTACGGCGCGGGCCACAGTGGTTCATAGAAGCTTATCTCGGTCACGCGGGACTCGAACCTAGGATCAGCGCATCAAGGTATACCCTGGGTACGTCTGTAGTATTCAGCGGGAGACACTTAGCGAAAACACGTCAAAATATTCCATTTGCCGGCATCAAACTATGATGTCATATATTTCAGGGAGAATATTACGCTGAAAGGCTAATATGGCGGCAATGTATTAACGTCCACCCTATATTTATCAATAACAATACTCCTATTGTCACTAATATGCCATAAATATGGTATGTAATGGTAAGTCACACCTTATTTCCCATTAAATAAGGTCTATATATCGGGAATAAACACTAAACATTGCCGCCCAGTTGGTTCCTGAACGCTGATTGGCTGAGAGATGTAGGGAGAGATGCCAGGCCTCTGATTGGCTCAGAGTATTGCTGGCCTCTCCACCATGTTACGAGGTGCCAATTACGCATTTTAAAACGAATAATCACTTTTTTATTCGTGCACCGATATAGGATTGCATAGCCTTATTGAAAACCCCAGTTCTTTTTATGACTCCATAAAAAGTCTCAGAGTTTAAGGCCTTCGTAAAAGAAATATGACTCAATCAGTTAGTAACACCATACATATTCCCAATATTTTGTTGATAATTCTTTTTTTACACTAAATATAGGGTGATTTTTGTGTGTTTTAATATATTTCAGTATTTCCGCATCGTTTTATGTAGTAATCACGCGCCTGGTGGCTGTATTTTGTTTCTTCATCTGAAGGGGTTTTTGTTTACATTTTAACTTCTACCTTATTCTTCCTTCTAAATGAGCGGTGAGGTTATTTGTGTATGATTAGCTATGCCTACAGGCGCAGTGTGTTTGTGTGTTTATGGGACGTGTTTTTCACGTTTTTATTGAAGGAATACATCTGACTGGTTGAAAGGATCAAATTATCGAAAAAACAAAACATGTATTGCTCCTTGGTTTCAACACTGAACGAGGCTCTGTTACTGTTTATAAGATACACACATCATATACTATTTGCCCATATTTTTTCAAGAATTATAAGGGCTTTGTTAAAAAGTCGATTTTTGTAGTGGTGAATTTGAGTTTTTTTGGGGATATCTTTTAAAACACGATATTTAATTCATTCTTCGTTATTTCATTGGTTTTTTTTAGGCTTATTGAGTCCTATTTATCATTATTTTACTTTATCCGTGTTGATTTATTCATTATTTGATGTTTTTGATTAATGAAGGAAATAGTTGTAGCCTCGAGTTGGATGTCAAGATCAAGTGCAGCTCTGATGAAGTCCTCTTGATGACGTCACACGGCAGCCATATTGGCTATTTATCCTTATTCTTATATTTAGACCTCAATTTACGCCTCCCTGTGCAATATTCAAGGCTATTTAAGGGGTAAGAAAGGGTGTGGGGCTGTATTGCATGATATTACCCATTGACAAAGACAATATATGCACGATAAATAGGTAAAAACTGGGTAGTTCTGGCTTAACTTATCTTATTTCTCTTATTTTCGTATGCTTTTTACTTCAATTTACGGGGGTAAGGTAGGATAAGGTATTAAGGTAGTAGTTGTAGTAGTAGCAGAAACTGCAGAAGTAGCAGTAGTAGATGTAGTAGTAGTAGTAGATATAGAAGTAGTAGATATAGTAGTAATGTGGTAGTAGTAGCAGTAGGTAGTAGTAGTAGTAGTAGTAGTAGTAGTTGATACTGGAAAGTGGAGTTTTTGGTGTAGAGAAATACAATAGATTTATGGCTCCCAGAAATGGTCCAAATCACTACAAACTAAAATGGGTAAAATTGCAGTTTCATACAATACTCCCTACCTGGTTACGTTACTTGACCTATTGTATTAAACCAGTAAAACCCTAAAATATAAGGGCTATTGTATTCAACCAGTAGAACCCTGAAATGTAAGGGCTATTGTATTAAACCAGTAGAACCCTGAAATATAAGGGCTATTGTATTAAACCAGTAGAACCCTGAAATGTAAGGGCTATTGTATTAAACCAGTAGAACCCTGAAATGTAAGGGGACTTTCTAAACTTAGGTTATCTCAAAAACTACAATGCTACATAACTTGGAGAGATGTGAAGATGGTTTGGACGATTTAGAGTTATATTTAGGCCGAAATGACTAGGATTGGGGGCCGGAAAAACTTTGGGCCGGAGTGACCTGTTACCGTTTGGATACCTGGGGAGGAGGAATGAGCGGGAGATGACAAGAAAAGATATATAAGAGAAGAGAAGTTGGACGTAGGAGAGGACGATCCCCCTCTCTCCCTCGCCAGAGTAGACAGGATGGTGAGGGAGTAGACAGGGTAGGATAGCCAGCAGGACTACCACTGTTTTCAGCCTGTGTGGGTAGTAGACTAGTAGGCAGTCATGCAGTGGGTAGTCAGCAGGTGTGGGCAGCCAGCAGGACTCTCACTGTTTACAGCCTGTGTGGGTAGTCAGCAGGTGTGGGTAGTAGTCAGCAGGTGTGGGCAATCAGCAGGTGTGGGCAGTCAGCACTGTTTACTGACCTATAGTGTTGCCTGTGTTTCAGATGTTCTTCCCTGTACCTGCGATGGGGCATTGATCCTTGTTCTTATTTTCTTATGTTCTTATGTTCTTACTGACATGAAGTGTTCCGTGTGTTGCAGATGTTCTTCCCTGTACCTGCGATGGGGCATTGATCCTTATGTTCTTATGTTCTTATGTTCTTACTGACCTCCAGTGTTCCGTGTGTTGCAGATGTTCTTCTCTGTACCTGCGATGGGGCATCTACGTGCCCGTGTACCAGGGTGTGGTCACGCTCTTTGTGGTGCTCAACTTCTCCCTCGCCACATTCATGGACCCGGGAGTCATACCAAAAGGTAATCATAGTAGTAGTAATGATAAATAATGAATAATAGTATGATAGTAATAGTAAATAATAATAATAATGGATAGTATAGATAGGATAAGATAGATAGAAAGGTAATAGTAATAATGGATGCTCGAAATGTTCTTGTAATCTGGTATAATTTTGTTGGGGAAGATACTGGTAGGTAATTATGGAGGCTCTAAATGCTCTTGTAATCTGCTATCATTTTGTTAGAAAGGATGCATAATAGTGATTTTGTTCTTTCAGTCCTTACTCTATATATTAATAATGATAATAATAATAATAGTAATTTGATTTTCACCTGAAGGCATACAGTAAAAAGAAATTCAAAACTGTTTATTCATTTAGTCGAGGTTTAAATTTTGTTACTTTGCCATCATGCATTCCCTGAAGGACATGGATCCCCTGCAAATATCTGGGGAAATAGAGTTGTCAATGATGTATAAAATAGAATACACCATAAATTCAATGCAGAGTAATAGATTATTGAACTTGAAGTAGTTAATCAATTGTTAAAGTTATTAATGATGGGTGTTTGGGTAACAGGAACTACCACGGCTCAGTCTCGCGGCCTCTTATAGCTTCCTTATTTTCTGATGTTCTTATGTTCTTATGTTTGCCATTAAGTAAGATAGATATTAATGCATGTATCGGTGTTTTATTTGAATTTATTACATACAGTAAAACCTCGTATTCGGACCTTCATTATTCGGACTTTGACATTATTCGGACCTTTTTTTTTTTTCTTTTTTTTTTCAGGGTCGAAATTTCCTAGCTATATAATTTATATACACCTAGATTTTTTTTTTATTTTTTATATTTTTTTATATACATACATACAGTAAAACCCTTATAACTCGGCACTGTATAACTCGGAATTTGATATAACTCGGCAAGACAGACAATTTTTTATTTTTTTATATTTTTTTTTATACACACACATCTATGCCTATAGCGCATGTAGGCAGCAAGCTCCAGGGGTGGGATGGCAGGCCCTGGAGGCTCACTCGAGGGCCTGTGACGATTGGCCCTCACCCGTGGTGGCGCAGCCAGGATTGTTATAGTGACGCCTGTGATTAGAGGCTCATGCCGCCCCCTGTGTCCTCCCATGCACTCGCAGTCGAAGGTAGAGTTAATGGACAGGGCATAGTGTTGCAGTAATTAAGTGCTCAAGTGATGTAAAATTAAGCTGTACAGGTACAGTACTGTATACAATACAGTACAAAGTTGTGATTATAAAGTGATTAAAGTGATACCAGTGTTAAAATGCGACTGAGTCCCCCTAACATCTTCTACATGTTACAACAAGGCTCCCCTCTCCTTGGATTACGAGTATATGCCTGCTGCTACCCGTTCACTGGTAAGTGTAGTTTTTATGCTTTTAAAGTAATGTATTTATTCCTTTTTTTTTTTTTACCCATATCAGAGGAGGACATTGCATAACTCGGCACATTGAATAACTCGGCAAGGGCCAGAGCCCCTATCGTGCAGAGTTATAAGGCTTTTACTGTATATATGTATATATAAAAATCTTTTAACATGGCTGGGCCCGTTAATGGTAACATTTTTACAGGCCCCTTCAAGTATATATATATACAGTAAAACCCTTATAACTCGGCACTGTATAACTCGGAATTTGATATAACTCGGCATGGCAAAGACAAATGTTTTTTTTTTTTTTTTTTTTTTTTTACACACACACACACACACACACCTATGCCCATAGCACATGTAGGCAGTAAGCTCCAGGGGTGGGATGGTAGGCCCTGGAGGCTCACTCGAGGGGTGTGATGGTTGGCCCTCGCCCGTGGTGGCGCAGGCAGGATTGTTATGGTGATGCCTGTAATTAGAGGTTCATGCCGCCCCCTGTGTCCTCCCATGCACTCACAGTCGAAGGTAGAGTTAATGGACAGGGCATGTGGGTGTTCTTAGGCCACTCGACGGTGCAAAAAGATTTCAAGTGGATTTATGGGTCTCACTCGGGATCGAACTCGGGTCTTCGAGAACGCCACTCGGTGACGCTAACCACTCTGCTACCGCCTCACCTAAACTGCATCTCATGGTTTTCACTCGGCATATCATGTCCTCACAACCTCTTCTGTGAACATGTAAACAGAAAGTTGGCAAAAAATAATGTATCTCGGCATATTGATGTTATAACTGCATCTCTTCGCTTACACTCTGCATATCGTCAGTCGCATAAAGTCGTATTTTTGTCCTTTTGATCTTTTCCTGCAAGCTCAGGCTCTTCAATTTCATTCCCTTCCTGCTGGAGACACCCTTGCGTGATGGAGCTGACATCTTGAAATACAGTACTGTATGATGTAATCCCAAAACACGTAAAATAGGTGGCAAATTAAGCAAAGATCGGGAACCAGCGTGTAGGCTGAGCCGTGTTTTTGTCGTCCAAGCACCGTCTTGGATTACGAATCCCAATCCAATAACACTTGCTGAAATGTGTGTTATACTACTCTGTGATATTGTTTGCAATGTTTTGCATTGATTATTATTTCAGCTCCTACCAAGCTTGTTGTGTTTTTGAAGCAGAAACCAATCCTTTTTCAATTTCGACAAAAAACGGAATTCGTATCCAAGACGGTGCTTTGACGACATAAACACAGCTCAGCAGCTGACAGCCTACACGCTGGTTCCCGACTTTTGCTTTACTTTGCCACCTATTTTACGTGTTTTGGGATTACATCATACAGTACTGTATATCAAGATGTCAGCTCCATCACGCAAGAGTGTCTCCAGCAGGAAGGGAATGAAATTGAAGAGCCTGAGCCTGCAGGAAAAGGTGAAAGTGCTGGCAAGGATGGATGCAGGTGCGTCCATGTGTGCTATTTGTGCTGAGTTTGATAGCAAATCCAGCACATTCTACCCGTTCACTGGTAAGTGTAGCTTTTATGCTTTTACAGTACTGTATTTCCTGTTTTTTTTTTTTTTTTTTTTTTTTTTTTTTTTTTTTTTTTTATAAACCCATATCAGAGGAGGACATTGAATAACTCGGCAAGGGCCAGAGCCCCTATCATGCCGAGTTATAAGGGTTTTACTGTAACTCTGATCCTTGCATTACTCGGACCACTCCTTGGCCCAATTAGTCCGAATATGAGAGGTTTTACTGTATATTATATTATACTATTTTTATTTGGATTTATTGATGTATTCGCAGCCTCAACGGACGAGGACCAAGTTAAAGTTAATAATGATGGATGTCTGCCATTATATTAACGTACTCTATATAATGATGGGTGTTGGCTATTGGAGAGATCTTAACTTACTCTATAATGATGGGTGTTTGCCATTAAGAGAGATATTATTACATGTATCGGTGTTTTACTTGGGCAGCCTCAACAGACGAGGACCGTGACGACGACTTCCGGGCGCCGCTGTACAAGAATGTGGAGATCAACGGTATCACGGTGCGCATGAAGTGGTGCGTCACGTGCCACTTCTACCGGCCCCCTCGCTGCTCACACTGCTCAGTCTGCAACCACTGCATTGAGGTAACCACACACACGTTCTGGTCTGTCAAGGAGGGGGGCTCTGGTAAGGGTTCATGAGGGGGGGTGTGGCTGTTAACTGTTCTGCCAGTAAGGTAGGGCGATGTTTTTTTTTTTTTTTTTTTTTTTTTTTTTTTTTTTTAAGAATTTTTTTTTTATTTGAGGAGGGATTTATATATATATATTTTTTTATTCGAGTTTTTTTTATTTTTTTTAGGAGGTTTTTTTCAGGCAAGGGTTCATGAGAGTGTGGCTGTTAAGAAAGTAGTGGCTGTTAACTGTTCTGTCAAGGAGGTGGGCTCTGGTAAGGGTTCATGAGAGTGTGGCTGTTAACTGTCTTGTCAGAATGTTCCCTTGATATCAGTGCATATACGACAGGAACTACCACGTGTAGGTCTCGCGGCCTCTTGTAGCTTCCTTATTTTCTTATGTACTTACGTTCTTTTGCATTGCAGACGTTTGACCATCACTGCCCGTGGGTCAACAACTGCATAGGGCGCAGGAACTACCGCTACTTCTTCATGTTCCTCTGCTCCCTCAGCATCCACATGATCTCCATCTTTGCCTTCTGTCTCGTCCACGTACTCGAGAGGAAAGAAAACCTCACGGAAGTTAGGACTATAATAAGGTCAGCCCGGGTTTTAATTGTGTTACTTAACCCCTTCACACCCAGATCTTTCCTTTACTATAAAAATGTGTCTGTTGTCGAGCCATAAAATTACGAAAACTAACTTAATATACCAAATTAGCTAGTGGACAAGGATACTATACAGGTCATATCTATAAATTATTGCTTATATTCACTAAAAATCATCTAATGGTACCCAAATTACAAAGGAAATTATGTTCTGGGCCTCAAGGGGTTATTAATCATGTGTTAACTGAAGGACGCGTTTCCCCTGTAATTATCTGGGGAAATAGAATTGTTACTGATAATTAACCCTTTCGCGCCCAGATCTTTCCTTGGCTATAAAAAACTTATATGTTGTCGAGCTATAAAATTACAAAAAGTAACTGAATATACCAAATGATTTAGTGGACAAGGATACTAAACAGGTCATATCTATAAAATATTGCATACAGTAATTAAAATTGTCTAATGGTAGCCAAATTACAATGGTAATTACGTTCTGGGTCTCAAGGAGTTAAATAGAATACACCAGAAATTATATGTCGAATAAACTTTCCATGGGTGTACAAATGACTGGATGTGGGAAGGAAAGTTACAGATGAAAAAAAGTAAACATAACTATAGTCTATTTTTTTTAACAAGGCAAAAATTCCATGCTATCTTAAGGTCTCATGCTTAAAATTATGCCTAAGTTTACCTGATAATATGGTTAACTATAATAAAATACAACAGAAATTTAGAAAAAGCGTAGTATTTCCTTCTCCTGGCATCAAATATCAGTCAGGAAGCAGCAAGGGGACAGGATTTTTTGCCTTGTTAAAAAAAATAGACTATACTTGTAATTTAGATTCTTTTAGGAGAGCTCATCGTGCATTTCCTGAAGGTTAGTTTTCCCTGCAAATATCCGGGAAATAGAGTTGTCATATTATATAGATTTACTTTTCATGTGTGTGCAGATGGCTGTAAATGGGAAGGAAAGTAACAGGTGAAAAAAAGGCAGGTAATATAACTACCTACAACTTAGACTCATTTCAACAGGAACTACCACGTGTAGGTCTCGCGGCCTCTTGTAGCTTCCTTATTTTCTTATGTTCTTATTTAGGAGAGGAGCATCAAGACACCTCCCAAACTAAACTAAAACTAGCTAGCTAAACTAAAATAGCCAAAACATGGATATCTTTCACTACCAACATCTTTATGGACTGACAATTCAAGCAGGTTTTTAGTCTTATAATTTATCTACTATAGCCCAATCTTCCTATAATGTAAACCCCTTCACGCCCAGATCTTATAGTATATCGTCTGTTAGCTATTACGAAAAGTAGCTTAATATACCAAATTATCTAGTGGGCAAGGGTATTAAACAGGTTATATGTATAAAATATTACTTACATTGATTAAAATAGTCTATTGGTAACCAAATTGATATATAAATTACGTTCTGGACCTCAAGGGGTTAAAACAAAACAAACAAAATATTGGGGAAAAAATAATAAAAATAAGAGAAAAAAAATACTACCCTAGAATCCTCTGACTTCATACACTCCCACAGATTAACAAACAGTCCAGCAGAGTCAATGGTTGTAAGGTCAGTGCAGATCAGGTAGTCAGTAGTGAGAGCAGTAGGCAAGCAAGTAGTAGTCATGGTACAGTCGGCGCAAAAAAACTTAGGACGCCAAAAAACTTAGGACGGGAATGACGTCCTTAGCTTTTTTGCCAATTTTGGTGGGAGCGCTGGAATTTTTTTACGTTTTTTGTATATCTGGCTGTGCATTAGGCTGTCTGCTGTAGACTCCTCGTTGCTGCCCGCTCTGTATCTTCTCTGTATCCCGCTCTAGACCAGGTAGTCAGTAGTGAGACCAGTAGCCAAGCAAGTAGTAGTGATCCTACATACATACTTCAGCTTGTAGGGAAGGAAAGCATAAAGCTGTGCCGTCTTGTGCCAAGCGTGTGTGTAGAGTCGCTGCACATTAAGCTGGCGAAAATTAGGCCCCTTCACTCCTCACTTACCCGTCACAGTGGCATGGTTGGTAGAGTCGTGGATGCGCGTGTAGAGTCCCTGCATTCGGTTAGCGGTTCGAGTCCACCAAGTTCGTCCTGGCGTGGTGGCGCTTTGTATAGTCAATAACCTTGTAGTTGGTACTTGCAAAGTGTCTAGATAGGATCAAAGTATCTTATCACTCCCCCCTTCCGAACGCACGGGATTGGCTGAGGTGTTGGGTGTTGGGGCTTTAGGGTGGAACTTGGAGTAAGGCATTCTCACCCAACACCCAACACCTCAGCCAATCCCGTGCGTTCGGAAGGGGGGAGTGAAGGGGCCACATTTTCGCCAGCTTAACGTACGGCGAGTTTAGTTGATGTCCAGCCATAGCTCATTGAACAAGACGACTGAGTTGGGACCATAGTATCTTCAGGTAGCTTTTTATTTTTTTCATAGATTTGGTAAAGCATCCTAATGTATGTTATATTTTTTCCCTTTAGATTTGTTCAAGTAATAGTGCGAATGAATTTGAATAGGCTTACAGATTATTTGACATTGTACTGCCTTGTCTAGCCTATCGTGGTCTTGAATCTTGCTGAATGTGTATGCTTGGCTCTGTTGTACATGTATTAAAGTAACATTATATTGTATACAGTTTAAACTTGTAGTCAAAATTTATATAGGGGATGTAATAGTGAAAGGATTGGGAAGAAAACAAATTATAGAAACAGTAAACAGGTGGGTGTAAACAGTTACCTAGAGGATGACGCAGGGTGTAAACAGTTGCCTAGAGGATGACGCAGGGTGTAAACAGTTGCCTAGAGGATGACGCAGGGTGTAAACAGTTACCTAGAGGATGACGCAGGGTGTAAACAGTTACCTAGAGGAGGACGCAGGGTGTAAACAGTTACCTAGAGGATGACGCAGGGTGTAAACAGTTACCTAGAGGATGACGCAGGGTGTAAACAGTTGCCTAGAGGATGACGCAGGGTGTAAACAGTTACCTAGAGGATGACGCAGGGTGTAAACAGTTGCCTAAGGGAGGACGCAGGGTGTAAACAGTTGCCTAGAGGAGGACGCAGGGTGTAAACAGTTGACTAGAGGATGACGCAGGGTGTAAACAGTTGCCTAGAGATGACGCAGGGTGTAAACGGTTGCCTAGAGGATGATGCAGGGTGTAAACAGTTGCCTAGAGGATGACGCAGGGTGTAAACAGTTGCCTAGAGGATGACGCAGGGTGTAAACAGTTGCCTAGAGGATGACGCAGGGTGTAAACAGTTGCCTAGAGGATGACGCAGGGTGTAAACAGTTGCCTAGAGGATGACGCAGGGTGTAAACAGTTGCCTAGGGGATGACACCATGCCTTTGAGGGAAGGTAAGAGGGAGGCAGAGGGCATTAGTCGTGTTAAGAGGCAGAGGGCATTAGTAGTGAGGGCATTAATGGAGTAGTTCTTGGTGATGCTGCAGTATACTGGTGATGGGAGGGTGACAACATGAAGGATGGTAAGGCAGGGAGGATGCAAGGAGGGAAGCAGAGGGTATTAGTAGTGATGTGTGTTAATGGTGTCTTTCCCTATGGTGTGTGTGTGCAGTATGGTGGTGATGGGACGGTAACAGGAAGGCAGGGAGCTTTGTAGGGATGGGATTTAATCTAGTCTTTCCCTGTTGGCATTATAGGTAAGTGGTATATAGTGGTAAGTGTAAGTGGTGTTATATATAAGGTGGTGGTATAGGTATTTTGAGGTAGTGTGGCTGCAGTATAGTGGTGATGGGTGTTGATATAGTCTTTCCCTGTGGTGGTGTGTGCAGTATGGTGGTGATGTGTGTTAATGGTGTCTTTCCCTATGGTGTTGCTACAGTATGGTGGTGATGGGTGTGATCGCGCTGCTCCTCATCCCCATCCTGGGTCTGTCTGGGTTTCACATGGTGCTGGTGAGCCGAGGAAGGACCACCAACGAGCAGGTGACGGGAAAGTTCCGCGGCGGCTACAACCCCTTCTCCCGCGGGTGCTGCCGGAACTGTTGCTTCATCCTGTGTGGCCCCCAGTACCCAAGGTCAGCACGGCAGGGGTTATAATAATAATACAGTAAAACCTCTCATATTCGGACTAATTGGGCCAAGGAGTGGTCCGAGTAATGCAAGGATCCGAATAATGGGGGGATATGTAGGTATAAACAAAACAAAAACAAAAAAATAATTCTAGGTGTATATAAATTATATAGCTAGGAAATTTCGACCCCTAAAAAAAAAAAAAAAAAAAAATTTCTAGGTGTATATAAATTATATAGCTAGGAAATTTCGACCCCTAAAAAAAAAAAAAAAAAAAAAAAAATTCTAGGTGTATAGAAATTATATAGCTAGGAAATTTCGACCCCTAAAAAAAAAAAAAAAAAAAAAAAGAGGTCCGAATAATGTCAAAGTCCGAATAATGAAGGTCCGAATACGAGAGGTTTTACTGTAATAATAATAATAATTTTATTCTCACCCGAAGGCATGCAGGAAAAACAGCAACAACAGTATACATAGACAAGTGGGAATGAACTTAAATACTAAAGCAAATATATGATATATATACATGTGGGCAATATATGCTATACAGTTAGGGTGCTGTGCCTATCTCCTCCACAATGCTGCCTCCTTCAGTAGTTGTGTGTGTATCTTTCTCCTCAAAGCCTGCACTCAAAAAACAATGCAGTGTAGAAGAATATTTACATGTCACACTCATAAAATAATGCAGTGTTGTGGTATATTTACATGTGAGTAATCTGTCATTCCCTTATATAGAGTCTCATTATGCCTTATTATTATGCCTGATTATGCTTTATTGCAGCATAAAGAGACCTGCCAAGTTATGCCTTATGCCTTATTATGTATTATACCTTATGCCTTATTGTGTCTTATGCCTTATTATCATGGCTTATTGCCTTATTATGTCTTATTATCATGCCTTATTGCCTTATTATCATGCCTTATTATCATGCCTTATTATACCTTATTATCATGCCTTATTGCCTTATTATGCCTTATTATCATGCCTTATTATCATGCCTTATTATCATGCCTTATTGCCTTATTATACCTTATTATGCCTTATTGCTTTATTATGCCTTATTATCATGCCTTATTGCCTTATTATGCCTTATTATCATGCCTTATTGCCTTATTATGCCTTATTATGCCTTATTATCATGCCTTATTGCCTTATTATGCCTTATCATGACTTATTGCCTTATTATGCCTTATTATCATGCCTTATTGCTTTATGCCTTATTATCATGCCTTATTGCCTTATTATGCCTTATCATGACTTATTGCCTTATTATCATGCCTTATTGCCTTATTATCATGCCTTATTGCCTTATTATGCCTTATTATCATGCCTTATTGCCTTATTATGCCTTATCATGACTTATTGCCTTATTATGCCTTATTATCATGCCTTATTGCCTTATTATGCCTTATTATCATGCCTTATTATGTCTTATTATATGCCTTATTGCTTTATTATGCCTTATTATCATGCCTTATTGCCTTATTATCATGCCTTATTATCATGCCTTATTATCATGCCTTATTACAGCATAAAGCGGCCTGCCAAGTATATAGGGCGGTACCGGTTCAACCCGTCGACCAGTCCGCCAGCACCCGTGTCCACCATCACCAGCCACAGCCAAGTGCGTGTGTACATGGACAACGGCGTGCAGGCCCCCAACTCCACTGCCTACAGCCAAGTGAGTATATGTCTACATACCTGGCTACATACATGGCTACATACATGGGGTGACGGGAGTGTGTTGTGGGAGTGTTTGAGTACCTGTCTATATACATGGCTACAATACATACATGGCTACATACATGGCTACAAATGTGTTATTCATGGGGTGGCAAGGTTGTGTTGTGGGAGTGTTTGAGTACCTGTCTACATACATGGCTACACACGCGTCATTCATGGCTACATACATGGCTACATACATGGCTACGTACATGGGGTGGCGTGGTTGTGTTGTGAGGATGTTTGAGTACCTGCCTCCCACTATTGGCAACATACATGGCTAAATATATGACTACATACTTCTTCTTTCTGTTTAACGTCAGTATTTCCCATGATTTGTATGAGGTTAGACGGCCGAAAATGCACTTCCAACTATCTCTATCCATTGCCTCAACTTCTTCAATGCCCAATGCTGCCAGATCCTCTTCAATACACTGCCTCCATGTCTACTTACTGGCTACATACTGTCTACATACTGTCTACACACATGGCTACATACATGGCTACAAACATGTTATTCCTGGGGTGGTGGGATTGTTGTGGTTTATGGGGGTGTTACGTCATTGTTGCTTACCATGATTCCCCTTGTACCCATGCGAGGGCTTCTACCCCTGCGTGTGTGCTTCCCCTGAGAGGGTCTGCGTGTGTGTATTCATCTAGTTGTATTCATCTAGTTGTATTTTTACAGGGCCTGAGCAACGCTCGTATGGCCCCGTCTCCATATCAACATTCTTATCATTCATTCTTAGAGCTTAGTGTTGGGGAAAGGCACCACCCCGTGAGGCAGGTCACAAACCCCCGGCTAACACCCGGTACCCATTCACTGCTGGGTGGACAGGGGCTCGGGTTTTAAGGAAACAGCCCGTCTGTCTCCGCTCCGCCCGGGGATCGAACTCGGGACTTCTCGGTTGTGAGCCGAGCGTGCTACCTCTACACCACGGAGTACACTCCTACCTAGGGAGTGTGTGTGGTGTGTGTGGTGTTTTGCCGGTGAAAGCTGCATCACCGATCAGAAGTATCATCATCACACCATCAAGGCCTTCATCACTGCTTGTAAATCTTTTACATCAGCAAAAGAACATCCCACATTTCTCACATAAAAGAAGCAAAGAACATCTCACATTTCAAAGAACATCCCACATTTAAACCATTGCATAGTGCAGTCACCAGCATAGAAATGTTAAGGTCCTGTTTTTCTAAATGCGTTCCATAGGATAGCGTTGAAATGAGACGTCACACTCAATTGAACACCGAACTAAATTTACTCTCCCCTCCCTGTTATATTCTCTTACTGTCTTCTTTATAGAGACTGACAGCAGGCTTTGTGTGTACTTTTTTCTTCTTCTTTTTTTCTTCCCTTGGTAAGTCCTTTGTGATGTGGAAAAAAGAAGAAAAAAAAATATTGGCAGTTAGCATAGCAACAAGATGAGGTTAACACAGGCATCTGCAGCACATATCACGGCTCTCATTACAACCTCACAACAGGTGATTCACGGGATCCACAGGTCATCGTTTTGAGGCATTTGCTATGATTTCTTTTGCTTCTCATATTTGATTCCTCATGTTGCTGGATGTAATTTTAGGTGTGGCAGATGCTCCTCCAAACATCCTCCAAACCTCTTGTACTTGTAATGAGAAACACACAAATGTATAGTCTATTTTTTGTATTATGGTCAAAATGCAGTAAGGAAGCCACGCCCCCTGCCTCCCCTTCTATTCTACGGGGCAGCTGATTGGTGCATTCCCCGTATCATCACTACCAATCACAATATCTTCACTACTTAACAGCGCGTGACCACTGGACAGCAATCTTCACTACAGAGGGGTTTTTGATTTTGTCACCCTCTGTAGTGAAGATTGCTCTGTCCAGTGGTCACGCCGCTGTTAAGTAGTGAAGATATTGTGATTGGTAGTGATGATACGAGGAATGCACCAATCAGCTGGCCTGTAGAATAGAAGGGGAGGCAGGGGGCGTGGCTTCCTTACTGCATTTTGAGCATAATAAAAAAAATAGACTATAGAATATATTAGCAATTTTCTATAAGTCATCTACAAATTGGCTCAACATTGGCTGATCTTTATGTTTTGTTCTACATACAGAGTTTGTTTTGTTTGTATCCACATTAAAATATTTGTCTCATTATCATTGGTATTGCAAGCTTTAACCCCTTCACGCCCAGATCTTTCCTTTGCTATATGAAATCGCCTGTTATTAACCATAAAACTAACCAAAAGTAACTAAATATACCAAATTAGCTAATGGACAAGGATGTTAAACAGGTCATATCTATATAATATTGCTTATGTTCATTAAAATCGTCGAATGGTGGTTATATTACAATGAAAATTACTTTCTGGGCCTCAAGGGGTTAACATTCATGATTCCTGCTGCAGTGAAGTATGGAAATGCATATAAAGGTTGACGTGTCGAGTGTCGAGTTGAATTGCTTTTATTTTTTTGAGTGGGTGGCAGGCGGTGTGAGCTGCTTCGTGTGCGTGTGTGTGTGTGTATGTGTGTTGTGGCAGGGGTGTAGAGCCACTGTGGCGTGTTGGGGCAAATTGACCAGCTGCGAGTTGTTGCTGTGATCTTTTTTCATGGCGTGGAAGTAATCATTACATTGCCAAAATGTCGTACAAATTGATTTTGAGACGAGAAATCTGAGACGCTTTGCTGAAATTTTATATTTTTAGAAAAGCATCCTTGTGAGATAGGCACTCTATGGAAGAATACCCTCTTATCACGTTCTATTTATGATTTGTCTCTGTCTGTCTGTCTGTATTCTTCTGTCAGGACTGTCATCTGTGTCTGGCTTGCCATGCACACACTCCTTGCATCCCACAGTCCTGTATTTACAACTAGGTGAATACAGTCTTGGAAATTCCTCTCTCACACATCTCCCTCACATACTCTCATCATACTCTCCTTCCTCAAACATAAACATACCATCAGTGATACTCTCAATACAGTGTTTGGGCACATTATCTACGTAGCTCCGCCATAGGGAACTAAGCAAAGGGTAGTTACAGGCTATTAAGAAATATAGATTTAATTAATTATGCAAGGCTACGATGGGGTAATTAGAATAGTGAGAAAGGCTTAAGGTGTAGACAAGGAGTTTAGTAATACCTAACTTAGAAAAGAGAAAGCAATAGATGGGTTAGGAACAAGGAAGGAAGGAAAAGGATGCATGCAATAGTTAGCAGCTTTATTTTTTGTTATTGTAGACACGGGAGTTTAGTGAATCAAACATGGAAAGAAAGGCGCTAGGCAGGAATATATTTGGACAGACTATTGTGACTTGCTACTGTTTATTTGATTATTGTTTTATTTCTGTTGTTGTATTTTTTCTTCTTAGGATAAAGTTGAATGATGAAATTGGTGTAGATGGCAGGACATGTAGGTGTTATGTAATGGATGTGATGTGGTGTTGGGTGGTAATATTATGTACGTGGTGTTAATTGGTGGTGTTATGAATATGGTGTTAGGTGGTGATATATGTGGTGTTAGATGATGTTATGGTGTCAGGTGGTGATGTATGTGGTGTTAGATGATATTATGGTGTTAGGTGGTGATGTATGTGGTGTTATATGATGTTATGGTGTCAGGTGGTGATATATGTGGTGTTAGATGATGTTATGGTGTCAGGTGGTGATATATGTGGTGTTAGATGATGTTATGGTGTTAGGTGGTGATGTATGTGGTGTTAGATGATGTTATGGTGTCAAGTGGTGATGTATGCGGTGTTAGATGATGTTATGGTGTTAGGTGGTGTTAGATGATGTTATGGTGTCAGGTGGTGATATATGTGGTGTTAGATGATGTTATGGTGTCAGGTGGTGATATCTGTGGTGTTAGATGATGTTATGGTGTTAGGTGGTGATGTATGTGGTGTTAGATGATGTTATGGTGTCAGGTGGTGATGTATGTGGTGTTAGATGATGTTATGGTGTCAGGTGGGGATGTATGTGGTGTTAGATGATGTTATGGTGTCAGGTGGTGATGTATGTGGTGTTAGATGATGTTATGGTGTCAGGTGGGGATGTATGTGGTGTTAGATGATGTTATGGTGTCAGGTGGGGATGTATGTGGTGTTAGATGATGTTATGGTGTCAGGTGGTGATGTATGTGGTGTTAGATGATGTTATGGTGTCAGGTGGTGATGTATGTGGTGTTATTTGATGTTATGGTGTCAGGTGGTGATGTATGTGGTGTTAGATGATGTTATGGTGTCAGGTGGTGATGTATGTGGTGTTAGATGATGTTATGGTGTCAGGTAGTGATGTATGTGGTGTTAGATGATGTTATGGTGTCAGGTGGTGATGCATGGGTGTTAGATGATGTTATGGTGTCAGGTGGTGATGTATGTGGTGTTAGATGATGTTATGGTGTCAGGTAGTGATGTATGTGGTGTTAGATGATGTTATGGTGTCAGGTGGTGATGTATGTGGTGTTAGATGATGTTATGGTGTCAGGTGGTGATGTATGTGGTGTTAGATGATGTTATGGTGTCAGGTGGTGATGTATGCGATTTATAGCTTTCATCACCTTGCATTGAGGCCATAGAAGTCCCCCTAAGAACAGATAACCACAACTTTATCATATTTTTATTATAATTTTTATTTATTAACATCATATGCATGTCAGAGCCTATGGGGTTGACAAGCTTGCTCCACCGGCCAGGAAGTAACCCCACACACATTAATCCCTAGCAGCGGTGAGGTTGACTAGTGGGTGAAGGGGTGGGAGGTGTACATGTAACGCTGCTGCCTGTACTCACAAACCCCACGACCCCCAGGAAGTTGCTAACAAACCCCACGCTGCCCCGGAGGTTGCTAACATAACGTAACCTTTTTATTAGTGGCTTTTTTTTCACTGGGTTAATCTGCAGTTTGAATGACGAAAAATGTTACTCGCTGTACCACAATAATAGCACATACGACAGATACTACTCCATGCCCCACGTAACAGTACTCGGAATGGACTAAATGACGGTACATGCACTGAAGAGACGGGCCTCTTGTCTTGTAGGCTGTGAAAAGTGACAACACAACACAGTCAGTTATTATGTTAGATATATCACAGCACAAAGGCAAAGAAGAAGGGAACAGAACCCTCAAAATACAGTAAAACCTCTCATATTCGGACTAATTGGGCCAAGGAGTGGTCCGAGTAATGCAAGGATCCGAATAATGGGGGGATATGAAAAAAAAAAAAAAAAAAAAAAAATCTAGTTGTATATATTATATTAACTAGGAAATTTCGCCCCTAAAAAAAAAAAAAAAAAAAAAAAAAAAAAAAAAAAAAAAATTCTAGGTGTTAGCTAGGAAATTAAGACTCCTAAAAGAAAAAGAAAAGAAAAAAAAAAAAAGGAGGAGGAGGTCTGAATAATGTCAAAGTCCAAATAATGAGGGTCCGAATACGAGAGGGTTTACTGTATTGGACTCCCCATCACATGTTCTGCTTCCTCCACTCACTGCTGCCTCCTCAAGGCCGTGTCACACAGGGATATTTTCCGGCATCTTGTGGTATCTTGCTACCATTTGATGCCCGTAGTGGCGGCAAAAAATGCGCGTGTTGTCACACGGCGTTTCGGCTACGAGCATCTTCTACTGGCCTCTTCCGGGACCCGTGACCAAAGCAAACACTATAGCAGCCAGATCCATAGTGTTTGTTTTGGTCGCGGGTCCCGGAAGAGGCCAGTAGAAGATGCTCGTAGCCGAAACGCCGTGTGACGACATGAGCATTTTTTGCCGCCACTACAGGCATCAAAGGGTAGCAAAATACCACAAGATGCCGGAAAATATCCCGGTCTGACACGGCCTTGAGTGCTGCCAACACACACACGGCCTTTAGTGCTGCCAACACACACACCCGTGATGCAGCCACACTCACACCTGTGCCTCGCCTCATCTCATGCCTCTTGTCTCCACTCTGCAGCAGCATTATCTATTGCAGCTTTTTGTGGTCTGTGTGTCTACCTATGATCTCTCTCTCTCTCTCTCTCTCTCTCTCTCTCTCTCTCTCTCTCTCTCTCTCTCTCTCTCTCTCTCTCTCTCTCTCTCTCTCTCTCTCTCTCTCTCTCTCTCTCTCTCTCTCTCTCTCTCTCTCTCTCTCTCTCTCTCTCTCTCTCTCTCTCTCTCTCTCTCTCTCTCTCTCTCTCTCTCTCTCTCTCTCTCTCTCTCTCTCTCTCTCTCTTTTTTATACATATATAAATGCATATACGTATAACACTTGTAAATATACAAATTTTTCAGTTTTCTAATTCCTGTGTGTATGGAGGAGTAGACGAGTCAGTTTACTGCTGCTTACAGGCACACAGGATCACAGGCCATTATTCCTCCCTGTATTAAATGAAAATACACTGAAAATGATCATGAAAATGACGCAGAATGTATCTTGGGATATAGTGATGAGGTGTTAGCAGCTGTTGAGTGGGAGGTGTTGGTGTGGGTAGCTGTCCCAGAGATGCCGTAGTGAGGACACTGGGTTACAAGGGTCGGTTGGGTCTGCCCAGAGATGCCGTAGTGAGGACACTGGGTTACAAGGGTCGGTTGGGTCTGCCCAGAGATGCCGTAGTGAGGACACTGGGTTACAAGGGTCGGTTGGGTCTGCCCAGATATGCCGTAGTGAGGACACTGGGTTACAAGGGTCGGTTGGGTCTGCCCAGAGATGCCGTAGTGAGGACACTGGGTTACAAGGGTCGGTTGGGTCTGCCCAGAGATGCCGTAGTGAGGACACTGGGTTACAAGGGTCGGTTGGGTCTGCCCAGAGATGCCGTAGTGAAGGATCTGGGGTGGGTCTCCCCAGAGATGCCGTAGTGAAGGGTCTGGGGTGGGTCTGCATGGCCATAAAACTGGTTTTTGTCCTACAGGATACTGCGGGCTTGATTGCTCAGGACACTGTAAGTATTGTTGCATGAGTGTTACCCTGCAGGTGCATGGTGGGTCATGCAGTGTTCCCTTAGCCTTAGCATGTTGCTGTAGTGATGTATGTACAGGGTCAGTGCATGCCTAGGTGCATGATGTAGGCTAGTTACCTATCAGTACAACACTAATGGTCCTATCCACCCACCCAGCCAGCCGTGCTTCCCTCTCCTCCCCTCCCACCCTGTAGCTCCCTGTCCCACTGTCCCTCCCTCCTTCCCCCTGTCCCCCTGTCCCCATGTCCCCTCCTCCTTCCCCCTGTCCCCCCTCCTTCCCCCTGTCCCCCCTGGGCTGACGCTGGTAAACTGCTGTGAAGAGAGGCATTGCTCAGGGCTGTCATGTGGAGGTCACCCAAGGCCAAGGAGAGTCACTCTGTCCCCCGTAGTCAAGGGTTTCAGGACCTGTGTATGACATGCCGGGTGACTGGCTATGTATCACCTTGCAAATAGAGCAACTGTTGTCCTGCCCAATACTCTCGGTAATGCTACAAGTACAAGTCCCCGGATAGTCTGGCGGCACGCTCGGTGACGGTTCCTTCGGGAGCTTTGTCTGTGGGGTATTGTATGGCGTAGAGGTGTCCTTGCAGCGCCCTAACACCCTCCCGGGGCAGTCAATGGTTGGGTCAGCGGTACGGTGTCACTTCTGGCGAATGCAGGACAAATACCTAGACTCCTATTCTGCTTACGTATATGGTATTTCAAGCTCCCGCTGTAATGGTTTCCTATTTGACATAAAAGCGAGGCAGTTAGCATGGCGTAGTAGCATTGGTTATTGGCCCTGTCAGCAAGCCTCAGAACACTCCCCGCCCAGGCACACAGGCTCCCTGGCTAGCGTGAGGTGCGGTATAAAGGCTGGGTGTTTGCCTGATGTTGCAGATGGTGGTCGTGCCTCACCCTGACCCAGGCACCCGGTGGCTGCAAACCACCGTATAGCCTTGCTTCCCTCCCTAGTGCTACACCCGTGCTCCGTCGGGGCTTACCTGGCCACCCCTCCAGGTGAGTTTTGTGCCAGTCACTCACTACCACTGCCTAACTCAGCCTCCCTCTGCCTGCATTCCTTCCTACCTGCCTTCCCTCAGCTCTCCTCACACCCGCTTCCTGGCCTGGCCTATCCCATCCTTCACTTCCCTATCCTGTACCAGTGCCTCAGCCTCCTTCCTTCCTTCCTTCCTTCCTTCCTTATCCTGTACCAGTGACTCAGCCTCCTGCCTTCCTTCCTTCCTTCCTTCCCTTCCTTCCTTCCTTCTTCCTTCCTTCCTTCCCCTTCCTAACTTCCTTATCCTGTACCAGTGCCTCACCCTCCTTCCTTCCTTCCTGGCCAGTCCTATCCTTTCCCTATCCTATACCTGTGCCTCAGCCTTCTGCCTTCCTTCCTTCCTTCCTTCCTTCCTGGCCTATCCCTTCCTTCCCTTCCCTATCCTGTACCAGTGTCTCAGCCTCCTTCCTTCCTTCCTTCCTTCCTTCTTCCTTCCTTCCTTCCTTCCCTTCCCTATCCTGTACCAGTGCCCTCAGCCTCCTTCCTTCCTTCCTTCCTTCCTTCCTTCCTTCCTTCCTTCCTTCCTTCCTTCCTTCCTTCCTTCCTTCTCCTTCCCTATCCTGTACCAGTGTCTCAGCTCCTGCCTCCTTCCTTCCTTCCTTCCTTCCTTCCTTCCTTCCTTCCTTCCTTCTTCTTCCTTCCTTCCTTCCCTTCCCTATCCTGTACCAGTGTCTCAGCCTCCTCCTTTCCTTTTCCTTCCTTCCTTCCTTCCTTTCTTCCCTTCCCTATCCTGTACCAGTGTCTCAGCCTCCTCCTTCCTTCCTTCCTTCCTTCCTTCCTTCCTTCCTTCCTTCCCTTCCATCCTGTACCAGTGTCTCAGCCTCCTGCCTTCCTTCCTTCCTTCCTTCCTTCCTTCCTTCCTTCCCTTCCCTTCCCTTCCCTATCCTGTACCAGTGTCTCAGCCTCCTGCCTTCCTTCCTTCCTTCCTTCCTGGCCTTAGCTCTCCTCACACCCACTTCCTCTCCTCTCCTCTCCTCTCCTCTCCTACTTGACTCTTGTAATCTCTCCTATGTTCTTCTTCCTATGTTCTTCCTCCTGTGTTCTTCCTATGCTCTCCTCTTCTTCCTGTTTCCACACTTCCATCTTGCCATTGTGTGTTGTTTGTTGTTAGTGTGAATGATTTGTTTAGTTAGTATGTTTCCCTCTCCCTTCCATGATAACCCATTTTTTAGTTATTCATTCATCTAAACCAAATTTTTTGTTTCTCCCATTCATTTGTTTACTTCTATAGCTCGTTTTCTCTCTTTCTGGTTCCTTTGTTCTCTTCATGTTCTTTAGGTTATTTATTATTTGTTAGCTTTGTTAGTCTTTCTGTTCATCTTTTTTGTCCTTTTCTTTATCCTTCTGTGTCTTATTTGTCTGTCTGTGATAACCCCTTTCTCTACCTATAGTCTATTTTTTTTATTATGGTCAAAATGCAGTAAGGAAGCCACGCCCCCTGCCTCCCCCTCTATTCTACGGGGCAGCTGATTGGTGCATTCCTCGTATCATCACTACCAATCACAATATCTTCACTACTTAACAGCGCGTGACTACTGGACAGCAATCTTCACTACAGAGGGATTTTTTATTTTGTCACCCTCTGTAGTGAAGATTGCTGTCCAGTGGTCACGCGCTGTTAAGTAGTGAAGATATTGTGATTGGTGGTGATGATACGAGGAATGCACCAATCAGCTGCCCCGTAGAATAGAAGGGGAGGCAGGGGGCGTGGCTTCCTTACTGCATTTTGACCATAATAAAAAAAATAGACTATAGCAAGGCTGCATTCTTCACGGACTTATGGACGGGGAGGAACCTTTACAGACACACACACACACACACACACACACACGTCTTTTTTACTAGCTGTCTTCTAATAGGGAACATTATGGACATTGCAACTGTATTATGGGAAACATTTAGAGTATTGTGTTTGTACTGTCGCCTATCATCATCAAATCTTTTTTTTTTTTTGGTATGGGATCATGGGTTAGATATGCACGTTGTAAAATTAGGCATATGTATTGGGTTTTTTTTGTGAGTGATCTGCTCGTATGTTTGTGTCAGCCCGCATGTTTGAGAGAAAGTCTTGTTTAAAAAAAAAAAAAAAAAACTAGCTCGTCAGATACAGTTATGCTGACAAAATATTTTACATAAGCCTGGAATTTTTTGTATTGACGGATTGACTTTATTTAGTAAGAGTTAGTCCACAGTTAAGATCATACAGGCACATTGCATTAACATCACCGTTAAGTACAGGAAACCCTCTCTAAGTCAAACCCGTATCATTCAAACTTCGGATAATTTGACCCGTTTCAGGCCAGTTCAAATTTTCCAATAACTTTCCATAATTCGATCAAGTTTGAATTATCCTTACTTAGCCTTACTAGTGGGAGTCCGGCCCCTCCCTTGTGGTGCGTGCCTTACTTATATTACTTATTACTTATACTTACTTATAGTACTTACTTATACTTACTTATTACTTACTTACTTATTACTTATACTTACCTATACTTGTGCTTACTTACTTATACTTATTACTTATAATACTTACTTATACTTATTACTTATACTTACTTATACGTACATACTTATACTTATACTTATTACTTATACTTACTTATACTTACATACTTACTTATACTTATTACTTATACTTACATACTTACTTATACTTACTTATACTTACTTATACTTAGACTTATACTTATTTACTTATACTTACTTACTTATACTTATTTCCAGTGGTGTCCCTTTTTGTTTTCTGGAATTTTATTTTTATTTTTTACATCATCGGCATAAGTATTTTAATGGATCAGGAATTTCTGCCCTTCATCTTTTCTTCATGTATCTCCTCTATTTTTTCTTCCTATGTTTTCGTTTAGTCTTCCTAAATATTTGCTCTTCTTTAGTGATTTAAATTTGTTTGTTTTTCAGTATGAATTAGTTTGTCCTAGAAGATTGTGATCAGTACTTAGAATATGTATTATTTTATGCTTTATTTTATGAGAGAGAGACAAACAGACAGACAAACAGACACCCAGAGAGAGAGAGAGAAAATTGTGTGTATTGTGTGTTGTGTCCCTTTTTTTTTTTTTTTTTTTTTTTTCTTCCCCCCACCACAAAGGACCAACATCAATACGAGGAAATATTGTAGCGGTACATTAGACCCACTTCTTCACCCCCCTCTAGTCTTGTGGCAATGTGTGTGTCTGTGTGTATGTTCCGTCACCTTAACCCACCTTCCCTGTCTGGTCAGGAGTACATCACTGTTCTCAAGTAGGGGGAGAGCGGGGTAGGTTGCATCATTGCCTCTCACTCGCATTAACTTTTTTTATTATTATTGTTGTAGTTGTAGTAGTAGTAGTAGTTTATAGTAGTAGTAGTAGTAGTATTAAGACGATGTACGTGTGATAACATGCGAGTTAGAGGCAATGATGCAACCTGCCCCGCTCTCCCCTAGTGGGCAGGGCTTGATGTGGCGGTGCTGGCGAGGATCTTTAACCATCTCGGCTTTGCTCTGTCTGGTATAGGATTTGGCTTTCTCGTATAGGTGTTCCTCAACTTATAAGAACATAAGAAAATAAAGAAGCTACAAGAGGCTGTGAGACCTACACGTGGTAGTTCCTGTGACCTAACACTACCTACATCCACCTTTCATCCCCATCCATGAATTTATCCAGCCTCCCTTTAAAGCTCTCTAATGACTCCGCACTAACTACCTGAGTCCATTCCAATCATTTACCACCCTATTTGTGAACCAGTTTTTACCTATTTCTTTTTTTAATTACGTTTTTCCAGCTTGAATCCGTTACTTCTACCCTGGTTAATAGCCGTAAAAACTTTTCCTACCTCTCCTTTATTATATCCCTTTATCCACTTAAAAACTTCTATCAGATCGCCCCTTATGTAGTACACGATTGGTTCCAAGAGTGCGTTTGTACCTGGAAATGTGCCTCTGTAGTCCAACGGTACATTGAACAATACTGAATTGTGTACATGGCGTCGTGTTAACATGGAATGAAATTTTCGCCTCGTTAAAAAAAAAAGAGACTGTACACACTTAACCCCTGAGGCCCAGAACGTAATTTCCATTGTAATTTGGGTGCCATTAGACAGTTTTTAGTGAATATAAGCACTGTTTTATAGATATGACCGGCTTAGTATCCTTGTCCACTAGCTCATGCTCATATTCAGTCACTTTTCGTAATTTTATGGCTAACAACAGACAATTTTATATAGTAAAGGAAAGATCTGGGCGTGAAGGGGTTAAGATCAGGGTTGCCACACACTTTATTAACATGCTTACCTTACCTTAACATCAAAGGGTTAACAATGCAAGTATCCAAACCAGATTGTTAAGTATTTTGCGTAGGGTCGTTTTGTTTTCGTTGGGTGGATGGTTAAGTAAGTTAAGTTTCTAACGTCTTCATTTTTGAACAAATCGGTTCATGAACAGAATTTCAAACTCATAATTGCACCGATTGCCGTACGATAACTCGGTTGCCTAACAAGTATATATAAAAAAAAAAATTAAAAAAAAAATAAAAATTCCCCCATCACAAAGGAGTGGCCAAGGGCACAACAAAAAGAGGTCACTCAAAGCCCGCTGAGTCGCCAGTCCCTATAAAGAAGACAGTAAGAGACTAAAAAAAGTTATAATGAAAAAATTTTTATAATAAAAAATGTTATACAGGAGAACCTCGTTTAACCGGCATTTAAAACAACGGCAGCCTCAAAACAACGGCACTAATCGACCCAGGCTTTTTTTTTTTTTTTTTTTTTTTTTTTTTTTTTTTTTTTTTTTTTTTTTTTTTTTTTTTTTTTTTTTTTTTTTTTTTTTTTTTTTTTTCTTCCACTGATAAACTCTGGAACTCTCTTCCTGTTTCTGTTTTTCCACTTTCCTATGACTTACATCTTTTCAAAAGAAGAGTAACAAGACACCTCCCGAACTAAATTGGCTCACCCCACTTTTTTTTTTTATTCTCTGACTCTTCTTTATAGGGACTGGCAACTAAGCGGCCTTTGTGTTACCCATTTTTGTTGTGCCCTTGGCCAGTTCCTTGTGATGGAAAAAAAAAAAAAAAAAAAAAAAGGGATTTTGGGGGATTCCATAAGAGTAACTCTCAAAACAACGGCAAAATGAGTTATCCGGCATGCGCTCCCCCCCCGAGGGTGCCGGATAAACGAGGTTCTCCTGTAATATAATATTACATTGCATTTATAGGCATTTTTATGCATGAAATACAGCTAAAAAGGTTAAAAAAAGGGCTTTATTTTGGGGGTCAGGAACGGATTAATCCATTTTATATTGTTTCTTATGGAAAAATGTGTTTCAGCTTTAGAACAATTAGGTTTTAGAACAACTTTTGGGAATAAATTATGTTCGAAAACCAAGGGCATGTCTGTATTTGGTTTGTCGTCGTTTACGTTATGTACGTTGGCTTGTTATTGAGAGTAGCGTTGGCATGACGTGCTCATCACAACATTGACTCATCAGTGCAATGGCCATAAAGAGGTTCTCAGGGACCGTTCTACTTTCTCAACTTTCTTTTATATTTTATTTCATCTTATTCTTTTTTCTCAACTTTCTCTCAACTTTTTCATATATTTTATTTCATTTTATTCTTTCTCAACTTTCTCTCAACTTTCTTTTATTTTTAATTTAATTTTTATTTTTTCTCAACTTTCTCAACTTTCTTTTATATTTTAATTTATCTTATTTTTTTTTCTCAGCTTTCTCAACTTTCTTTAAAAATGTATATCATCTTATTCTTTCTCAACTTTCTCTATATTTTATTTTATTTTCTTTTTCTTTTGTTTGGTTTCCTTAAAATTAATTCCACTCACATTCCTCTCACTCATAATTTATTTCATCTTATTCTTTCTCAACTTTCAACTTTCTTTTATATTTTATTTTATTTTATTCTATCGCAGCTTTCTCAACTTTCTTTGATTTTTTATTTCATCTTATTCAATCTCAACATTCTTTCAACTTTCTCTATTTCATTTCATCTTCATTTTTTTTTTATTTCCTTAGAATGACTTCCTTCCCAGTGCATGAGTGAACTGTTATTTATGTCACAGAAACTCAGCATTTTCCTCAACTCTTCAACCCTTGACAGGAACTACCACGTGTAGGTCTCATAAGAACATAAGAACATAAGAAAGTAAGGAAGCTACAAGAGGCCGTGAGACCTACACGAGGTAGTTCCTGTTACCTAACACTACCTATAGCCACCTCTCTTCCCCATCCATGAATTTATCCAGACTCCTTTTAAAGACCCCAATAGACTCCGCATTGACCACCTGTCTACTGAGTCCATTCCAATCATTCACCACCCTATTTGTGAACCAGTTTCTCCCAATTTCCTTTTTAAATCTATGCTTTTCCAGCTTGAATCCGTTACTTCTCGTTCTACCCTGCTTACTAACCTTAAGAACTTTTCCTACATCGCCTATATTGTATCCCTTTATCCACTTAAAAACTTCTATCAGATCGCCCCTTACTCTACGCCTCTCGAGTGAGTGTACATTTAATACAGTAAAACCTCTCGTATTCGGACGCTCATTATTCGGACTTTGACATTATTTGGACCTCTTTTTTTTTTCTTTTTTTTCTTTATTTATTTATTTATTTATTATTATTATTATTTTTTTTAGGGGTCGAAATTTCCTAGCTATAATATATACACCTAGATTTTTATTTTTATTTTTATTTTTTTTATTTATTTTTTTAAATTTTTATACACCTATCCCCCCAGATATAATCCCCCCATTATTCGGATCCTTGCTTTACTCGGACCACTCCTTGGCCCAATTAGTCCGAATATGAGAGGTTTTACTGTAGTTTCAATCTAAACTATCTCGCAGCCTCTTGTAGCTTCCTTATGTTATGTTCTCCAATCTTTCACCTGTTAATGGTTTATTTTGTTAACTGCTTGCCACCCACCTAAGGTACTTAAGTTATTGTGTATCATGAAGTAATACTAGATACTAAGCCATTGTGTTGTGATGAGAGGTAAGTGTGTTATAGTATGGTAACCTATCAATGGGTGACATAAGATAGTTCTAGTATAGTAAATATGTAAATAGTATTACCAGTACGATGTGACAGTATTGTACGGTTTGATTGTTACATTTGTGTGAATGAGTCTGATGCTACAGTTTTTTGTCACACACACACACACACACACACGCACACAACACACACACACACACACACACACACACACACACACACACACACACACACACACACACACACACACACACACACACACACACACACACACACACACACACACACACACACACACACACACACACACACACACACACACACACTTCCCTCATAGAAATGTAGAAGTTTGGAATGGACTAAATGAGGAGGTGATATCAGCAAAGAATATGCACTAATTGAAAGAAAGACTGGATAAATGTAGCTACGGAGACGGGACACACACACACACACACACACAACACACAACACACACACACAACACACACACACACAACACACACACACACACACAACACACACCGACACACACACCCCCCACCCCACACACACCACACACACACACACAACACCCACACCACACCAACAACCACACGCACACACCCCCACACACGCCACCGACTCACCCTGTACCACACTACCATGAGTGTTCCTATTGGCTCTCACAGGTGTTGCGGCCGCTGTCGAGTCCCTGCCACACACGCCAGCCGACTCCCTCTTGTAGCCATAACTACCATTACTTTACCATGAGACCCCGAGACCTGGAGACCTGCCACGCCCTCCACCACCTCTAGACACACCTTGTAACACTGTAGACACACTTAGGCACTCCTTATCTACCTCTGACACTCTTGCTACCTCGGTGCATTACCTTATCCTGGAATCATGAAAGCCTTTCCTCACAACTGCTGATTTGATTGAACAGTGCATAGCCTTGAGTCTCATGGTTGTACAGTGCAAGCCTTGAGTCTCATGTGTTGTACAGTGCAGAGCCTTGAGTCTCATGGTTGTACAGTGCATAGCCTTGAGTCTCATGTGTTGTACAGTGCATAGCCTTGTCTCATGCGTTGTACAGTGCCCAGCCTTGAGTCTCATGTGTTGTACAGTGCATAGCCTTGAGTCTCATGTGTTGTACAGTGCATAGCCTTGAGTCTCATGTGTTGTACAGTGCATAGCCTTGAGTCTCATGTGTTGTACAGTGCATAGCCTTGAGTCTCATGTGTTGTACAGTGCAGAGCCTTGAGTCTCATGTGTTGTACAGTGCATAGCCTTGAGTCTCATGTGTTGTACAGGCATAGCCTTGAGTCTCATGTGTGTACAGGCATAGCCTTGAGTCTCATGTGTTGTACAGTGCAGAGCCTTGAGTCTCATGTGTTGTACAGTGCAGAGCCTTGAGTCTCATGTGTTGTACAGTGCATAGCCTTGAGTCTCATGTGTTGTACAGTGCAGAGCCTGAGTCTCATGTGTTGTACAGTGCATAGCCTTTAGTCTCATGTGTTGTACAGTGATAGCTTGAGTCTCATGTGTTGTACAGTGCAAAAGCCTTGAGTTCATGTGTTGTACAGTGCAGAGCCCTTTAGTCTCAGTGTTGTACAGTGCAGAGCCTTGAGTCTAAAGTGTTGTACAGTGCATAGCCTTGAGTCTCTGTGTTTTACAGTGATAGCCTGAGTCTAATGTGTTGTACAGTGCAGAGCCTTGAGTCTCATGTGTTGTACAGTGCAGAGCCTTGAGTCTCATGCGTTGTACAGTGCAGAGCCTTGAGTCTATGCATTGTACAGTGCATAGCCCTTTTTGTCCCCATGTGTTGTACAGTGCAGAGCCTTGAGTCTCATGCGTTGTACAGTGCATAGCCTTTAGTCTCATGTGTTGTACAGTGCATAGCCTTTAGCTCATGCATTGGTACAGTGCATAGCCTTTTAGTTCATGTGTTGTACAGTGCAGATCCTTGAGTCTCATGTGTTGTACAGTGCATAGCCTTGAGTCTCATGTGTTTTACAGTGCATAGCCTGAGTCTCATGTGTTGTAAAAGTGCAGAGCCTTTAGTCTCATGTGTGTACAGTGCAGAGCCCTTTAGTTCATGTGTTGTACAGTGCATAGCCTTGAGTCTCATGTGTTTTACAGTGCATAGCCTTGAGTCTCATGTTGTACAGTGCAGAGCCTTGAGTCTCATGTGTGTACAGGCATAGCCTTGAGTCTCATGTGTTGTACAGGCAGAGCCTTGAGTCTCATGCATTGTACAGTGCATAAACCTTGAGTCTCATGTGTGTACAGTGCAGGGGCCTTTAGTTCATGTGTGTACAGTGCATAGCCTTGAGTCTCATGTGTTGTACATGCAGAGCCTTGAGTCTCAGTGTTGTACAGTGCAGAGCCTTGAGTCTCATGTGTTGTACAGTGCATAGCCTTGAGTCTCATGTGTTGGGACAGTGCAGAGCCTTGAGTCTCATGTGTTGTACAGTGCATAGCCTTGAGTCTCATGTGTTGTACAGTGCATAGCATTGAGTCTCATTTTGTTGTACAGTGCATAGCCTTGAGTCTCATGTGTGGGACAAATGCAGAGCCTTGAGTCTCATGTGTTGTACAGTGCAGAGCCCTTTAGTCTCATGTGTTGTACAGTGCAGAGCCTTGAGTCTCATGTGTTGTACAGTGCAGAGCCTTGGTCTCATGTGTTGTACAGTGCAGGAGCCTTGAGTCTCATGCGTTGTACAGTGCAGAGCCTTGAGTCTCATGTGTTGTACAGTGCAGAGCCTTTAGTCTCATGCATTTTACAGTGGGATAGCCTTGAGTCTCATGTGTTGTACAGTGAAAAGCCTTGAGTCTCATGTGTTGTACAGTGCAGGGGCCTTGAGTCTCATGCGTTGTACAGTGCAGAGCCTTGAGTCTCATGCGTTTACAGTGCAGAGCCTTGAGTCTATGGTTGTACAGTGCAGAGCCTTGAGTCTCATGTGTTGTACAGTGCAGAGCCTTGAGTCTCATGCGTTGTACAGTGCAGAGCCTTGAGTCTCATGTGTTGTACAGTGCATAGCCTTGAGTCTCATGTGTTGTACAGTGCAGAGCCTGAGTCTCATGTGTTGTACAGTGCAGAGCCTTGAGTCTCATGTGTTGTACAGTGCAGAGCCTTGAGTTCATGCGTTGTACAGTGCAGAGCCTTGAGTCTCATGTGTTGTACAGTGCAGAGCCTTGAGTCTCATGTGTTGTACAGTGATAGCCTTGAGTTCATGTGTGTACAGTGCATAGCCTTGAGTCTCATGTGTGTACAGTGCTAGCCTTGAGTCTCATGTGTTGTACAGTGCAGAGCCTGAGTCTCATGCGTTGTACAGTGCAGAGTCTTGAGTCTCATGTGTTGTACAGTGCAGAGCCTTGAGTCCATGTGTTGTACAGTGCATAGCCTTGAGTCTCATGTGTTGTACAGTGCAGAGCCTTGAGTCTCATGGTTGTACAGTGCATAGCCTTGAGTCTCATGTGTTGTACAGTGCATAGCCTTGAGTCTCATGTGTTGTACAGTGCAGAGCCTTGAGTCTCATGTGTTGTACAGTGCAGAGCCTTGAGTCTCATGTGTTGTACAGTGCATAGCCTTGAGTCTCATGTGTTGTACAGTGCAGAGCCTTGAGTCTCATGTGTTGTACAGTGCATAGCCTTGAGTCTCATGTGTTGTACAGTGCATAGCCTTGAGTCTCATGTGTTGTACAGTGCATAGCCTTGAGTCTCATGTGTTGTACAGTGCATAGCCTTGAGTCTCATGTGTTGTACAGTGCAGAGCCTTGAGTCTCATGTGTTGTACAGTGCATAGCCTTGAGTCTCATGTGTTGTACAGTGCAGAGCCTTGAGTCTCATGTGTTGTACAGTGCAGAGCCTTGAGTCTCATGTGTTGTACAGTGCATAGCCTTGAGTCTCATGTGTGTACAGTGCAGAGCCTTGAGTCTCATGTGTTGTACAGTGCAGAGCCTTGAGTCTCATGTGTTGTACAGTGCAGAGCCTTGAGTCTCATGTGTTGTACAGTGCAGAGCCTTGAGTCTCATGTGTTGTACAGTGCAGAGCCTTGAGTCTCATGCATTGTACAGTGCATAGCCTTGAGTCTCATGTGTTGTACAGTGCATAGCCTTGAGTCTCATGTGTTGTACAGTGCAGAGCCTTGAGTCTCATGTGTTGTACAGTGCAGAGCCTTGAGTCTCATGTGTTGTACAGTGCAGAGCCTTGAGTCTCATGTGTTGTACAGTGCAGAGCCTTGAGTCTCATGTGTTGTACAGTGCATAGCCTTGAGTCTCATGTGTTGTACAGTGCATAGCCTTGAGTCTCATGTGTTGTACAGTGCAGAGCCTTGAGTCTCATGTGTGTACAGTGCAGAGCCTTGAGTCTCATGTGTTGTACAGTGCAGAGCCTTGAGTCTCATGCATTGTACAGTGCATAGCCTTGAGTCTCATGTGTTGTACAGTGCAGAGCCTTGAGTCTCATGTGTTGTACAGTGCAGAGCCTTGAGTCTCATGCATTGTACAGTGCAGAGCCTTGAGTCTCATGCATTGTACAGTGCAGAGCCTTGAGTCTCATGTGTTGTACAGTGCATAGCCTTGAGTCTCATGTGTTGTACAGTGCAGAGCCTTGAGTCTCATGCATTGTACAGTGCAGAGCCTTGAGTCTCATGTGTTGTACAGTGCATAGCCTTGAGTCTCATGTGTTGTACAGTGCAGAGCCTTGAGTCTCATGTGTTGTACAGTGCAGAGCCTTGAGTCTCATGCATGTACAGTGCAGAGCCTTGAGTCTCATGTGTTGTACAGTGCATAGCCTTGAGTCTCATGTGTTGTACAGTGCAGAGCCTGAGTCTCATGCATTGTACAGTGCAGAGCCTTGAGTCTCATGTGTTGTACAGTGCATAGCCTTGAGTCTCATGTGTTGTACAGTGCAGAGCCTTGAGTCTCATGCATTGTACAGTGCAGAGCCTTGAGTCTCATGTGTTGTACAGTGCATAGCCTTGAGTCTCATGTGTTGTACAGTGCATAGCCTTGAGTCTCATGTGTTGTACAGTGCAGAGCCTTGAGTCTCATGTGTTGTACAGTGCAGAGCCTTGAGTCTCATGCATTGTACAGTGCAGAGCCTTGAGTCTCATGCATTGTACAGTGCAGAGCCTTGAGTCTCATGTGTTGTACAGTGCAGAGCCTTGAGTCTCATGTGTTGTACAGTGCAGAGCCTTGAGTCTCATGCATTGTACAGTGCAGAGCCTTGAGTCTCATGCATTGTACAGTGCAGAGCCTTGAGTCTCATGCCGGTAGTTGTTTTAATTTGAGGCTGTTGTTCAAGTCAAGGAATAAGTATCCACAAGCCACAGTATCCTCCGCTATGCTAGGTATCATGGCAAACGCTTTGATATACGAGTACAGCGCAAACAAAGCAATGGTTTCTTCTTATTATTATTATTTTTGTTGTTGTTGTTGAAGCCTATGTGAAGTAGTCTTACACTTTAGATGGGAGTTATCTTTAGCTGACGGTGACCTTGTTAAATACGTTGTGTGGGTGTGGGTGTTGTGTGTTGTGCCAAGAATGTGTAGATGTAAAGGCAATGAGATGCTTTTCCACTATGATCGATTATTTATTTGGAGAGAGAGAGAGAGAGAGAGAGAGAGAGATTACGTTCAAGCTTTGTCTTGTGATGCTTTTCCAAGGTGTCGCCGGTACATGAGATACGCCAGAGAACATGCAGACCTTAATTAATTCAAGGTTTCAATTCGTTCATTTAACCGTGTTAGCTCAAAATCACGCCTAGGCCAGTCTTTGGGTATACTGTATGTGCATGACCACTGCAACAACATTATGCGCCATCTCCTTTTGTCATGATCTGCAATTCTAAAATCCATGACATTGAGAGGAAGATATCATAGGAAGGAAAGGAAGGGGAGGGTGGATGAAGGCTTATTGCTACCCCTTATGCAGCTCCATCTTGCATTCTGTTCTGCCTCAGTGCTGCATCGTGCTGCCTCCATTCATTGCTTGTTGATAGTGGAACGGTTAGGGAATCATAGTCTTCTCAATCATTCCTGCTCCATGCAGTCTGGGCATGCTGTATAGTTCCATCAATGACACTATAGTCGCCACTGCACTAATGTCGCCAGGTGCTATTACGGATTTTAGCATCACTACAGATTTGTACGTGCCACTAAAGAGGCATGCACAGTAGTTTATATTATGTACTACCTATCTTTACTCATTACTGGCACATAGGAATCAGTAGTGATGCAGAAATTTGTTATATATGGTGCCTGGCGACATTAGTGCAGTGGCGACTCTAGTGTTGTTGACGGGAAGTGTATCATCACAAGATAGGGAGACGCTTTCATCATTTATCGTTTATCATTATTATACATGGATGATATTTTATTATTTATCATCGTGCCCATATAGTGCTGCGAGAAAGCTTGTACTTTATAATGACGAAACTTTATTTATGAAAAGAGAAACGGATGGAAATTTGGAAGGTCGTGAAAGCATTATTTTGTCACCCGTTTTATTTGTTGTGCTTTTGAGTCTGTATCTTGTGCTTGTTGTTGACTTGTTGTTGGTTCAGAGGCAGGAGTATGAGCCTCGCTTTTGGCACCTTGGAACTCCCTCTGCTATTACGTGCCTTGCATTTCAGAAGAGGGGACTAGTAGTACATTTGCTACCATACATTATCAAAAACATAAACTCAGTATTATTCATGAGCTTACTCTAGTCTATTTTTTTTAACGAGGCGAAAATTCCATTCTATCTTAAGGTCTCATGCTTAGAATTATGTCTATGTTTACTTGATGATATGGTTAACTATGTATGATAAAATACCGCTGAAATTTTGAAGAAGCGTAGTATTTCCTTCTCCTGGCATCAAATATCAGGCAGTAAGCAACAAGGGGTCAGGATTTTTCACCTCGTTAAAAAAAACAGAGTATAGACCTTAATAATATCAAGGTCATTGAATACCTTGGCTGTACGTCCCTTTAGGATTGAACTATTTAACCCCTTCACACCCAGATCTTTCCTTGGCTATAAAAAATTGTATGTTGTCGAGCCATAAAATTACGAAAAGTAACTAAATAAACCAAATTAGCTAGTGGACAAGGATACTAAACAGGTCATATCTATAAAAAACATTGCTTATAGTCACTAAAAATTATCTAATGGTACCCAAATTACAATGGAAATGACGTTTTGGGTCTCAAGGGGTTTAATATTGTCAAGGTCACTATTGAATACCTGGACAGTACATCCCTTAAATGATGAGTTATTTAACACCCTGAGACCCAGAACGTAATTTCCATTGTAATTTGGGTACCATTAGACAATTATAATTAATATAAGCAATATTTTATAAATATAACCTGTTTAATATCCTTGTCGACTAACTAATTTGGTATATTAAGTTACTTTTCTTAATTTTATGGCTAACAACAGATGATTTTATATAGCAAAGGAAATATCTGGGCGTGAAGGGGTTAAATGATTGAGTTAGTTAAGGCTCCCCTCAGCTTGTCCCACTATTTTTTTCAAGGCTCCCATCAGCTTGTCCCACTATTTAAGGCTCCCATCAGCTTGTCCCACTATTTAAGGCTCCCATCAGCTTGTCCCTTCGTAGCCTAGCGTAGTGGTGGCTTAGTGGTAACGCAGCGCTGTCTCCCCGCCTGTAGCTTGTGGAGGGGGGAGGGGCCGGCCCGTCCTCGTCAGTGGCTGTAGGCGGCGGCGGGGCTGTCGAGTGTGTGGAGGACGGAGGCCAGAATCCGCCGGGCATGAGCCAGAGTCAGGACTGCGAACCAACTCCTCCCTTGCCACGTCACCCTTCCAAGACTAACTTCTTCCAGCCTGACGCACCCCCGCCCCACCACCACCCCGGCTACCACCACCACCACCACCACCACCCCTACGTGGACTCCCCCCGCAAGGCTAATGCCAGTCAGCAGGTCACCAGGCCACCGCGGTCACCTCACTCCTCAAGACCCCGGTAAGTACTGAGCGCCTTACTTTGTACTGGGGAAAGGGGGGATTGTTTTCTCTCTATAACTCAGTAATTTGTTGAATGCAAGTTAATTATTTTGATCACTAACACAAGGCTGCCACCATCACTTATAACATGATATTCCATGCCAGTCTTGCTAATAATGCTTAACCTTTCTTTTCCTGGGTTGTGGAAATAAAAGGAGGTTTGTGGCAGAGTGGGTTAGAGCAGCAGGTTCAGAGCCTTGTCCCAGAGCACTAACAGGTCTGTGACATGACATGAGCACCTATGTGTGCCTCAGTCACTGGGTGTCGGGAGGCTGGCTGTGAAGCAGTGCTGCACTACATGTAGTACTGAACTATGAAGCACACCAATGCACCAACACAGGCCACACACTGCCACTTGTTTGTGTTGTTGATCACAAGTAATTGACCTGTTAGGCAGCCTCCAAATAGTGTCACTCCTCTTCAACAGCATTGTATGCAGGGTCGGCTTTAAGCTCATGGAGCCAGTTGTTACCAGTTGGCCCTCCCCGCCCCTAAGGGCCCCACACTACACTAATCTTCTCTACTCTGCTCAAATATATACTATTCACATGCCATTTTTTAGTGCATATTTTGACTGCTTTCTATTTTGCCATAAAACTATACGTGTGTAATAAGCCTTACTGATATCCAAGGCCTGGCTGTGAGGATCAAGGTATCTCTAATAATAGAAAGACCTTGGCTGTGAACAATAAAGATAACCCTTGATCCTTGCAGCCGCTAAGGCCGGCCCTGCCTGTGTGGCCTGGCTCACGTAGGTGAATGAATGTCCCCACAATATCTGATGCAATTTGGTAGTATTTGTGTATAAGTATAGTGCAACCCTTCCTAAGTGGCGGGTAGGGTGCGGTGAGGCTGTGTTGGGCACAGTGTGTGTGGTATCCCCCCACTGTGTAGAGTGAGGGGCTGCATCCCTCCACCCTGCATATTTGTCATGTTTGGTATCCATGCTTGGTAAGGAACATATATTTCAAAGCAGCATTGATGAGCACTTGTGTGATTAAATTTGGTGTTTTGCTTACATTAGGAGAAAAGCGCTCCCTTGGAATAACCCGTGCCCCATCATTCCCCGGAAATCATCAGTCAGTTACCACAGGTCAGTGAACACTGACTGCCACCTTGACCTCAGACTCAAGCCATCATGACCCCTTGTCACTGTCACGCCCTATTATAGTCCAGACTCAAAAGACTCCATCACAAGCAGTACAGTGCTCTCCCAATTTAGCACAAAGTCACCTCAACCTCAGCACAGATCAGCTAGGCTTAGGTTTTATTTGTTGTTTTTCCTTTAAATTCTTTGTTTGTCCTAATGTCAGAATTGCCTTGAGTTTTCATCTCATAGACACACACAAAGGTATCAACAGAGATAAATAGCTGTCCATAGTAAATAACAGACTAGTGTTGAAGTAATAAGGATGGATATAATGATAATGGTGATGGTGAAAATTGGTTTTTTCATACAACGATCTTTCCCTTGTATTTATAAAAGAAGTGAAATTCAAGAAAAACAATAGATCAAGGAAAACAATAGATCAAGGAAAACAATAGATCAATGGTGAGTGAATGGCAGGTGGCAAAGCTTGGCTGTGTGATGCAGCTCTTTTACTCTTAGATCAAGATCTTTTGCCTGAGGTTGTTGCAGACCTGATGGCCTTTGTAGCACCAGTGTAGACAAGTTTTCATGACTAGTCTTTGTGTTGCGTTGTAACACGGCATTGCTAAGTTGGGAGGTTGCTGTACTCTTCATATTTTCATGCCTAGTTGAGACACTTTGAAATATATCTCATCATACATTGCCAGTAATCAGTCATTAGGTATGTTATGTAGCACAGTTCATCTGTAGAGACATAGTGTTGGGCACATGTAGGTGTGATCTGAACTAGGTAATGAACCGCCTGTTGGCGTTATAGGTAGGTAGGACCTAGTCATGTTTTCATTGAAAAAAAAAAAAGTAAAATATGAGAGAAGCAAGGTAGAGCTCCAGTAGGGAAACAACGATGTCACTGAATAGATCAGTTCCTCTGTACATCACTGTACTTGATCCTCTAGTGGACACACACGATGGCAGGTCTGAGGCTGTGAGGCCAACATGCAGTCAAGGGTTGTGTTGGAATGTTCCATCACAGCCTGGTGGCGGTGATGGTGGCGGCACTGCTGACACCTTGCTGGCCTGGGGGGGTGTGGTGGATGCAAGGGTTCTGAATGAAGGGGACTGATCATGCCGGTCCCTCCCATGGTTCTGATATTCCCCGAGGAGATCTCACTATGCACTAACAGGCCTCGGGAGTGAGGGGATGAGGGACACACAGCCTGTCTTGCCGTGTCCCCCGTAGTGTTGTGGCGTCAGGGTGTGCCATGCATGCCACGGCTACAGTGTGTTTGATGTGTAGGCATCACGTTGGGTTTTGCCATAGAGGCGTCACTGCACCGCCAAGCACCCACTGTACGGAGGAATTGATCTATTTTGTGCAAAGATCCATCACCCTTGTAAGAGTATAGAATGTTTGCTTAGAAGTTATCAAAGTTCATCAATTGTAATTCTGATTCTTTTGTAAATACTTAATTCTCAGTTGCATAAAAACTCAAGAGACTTCATTTTGATATTGATGAAAAGTAGAATGAACAAGTTTTGTGTTCAGCTATTGGATGGATCATGATTTGAAGAAATTATAGTTTATTCTGTTCATCAATATATCATCACTAATATCTCCATCTATAGATCATAAGTATTGACCAAAGTTTACCTAGTGAGAAGTGCATGTTTGGCTCCGACATCAACTATTTATTACCAACAAAATACAGTAAAACCTCTCGTATTGGGACCCTCATTATTCGGACCTCCTCCTCCTCTCTCTTTTTTTTTAATTTTTTTTTTAATTTTTTTTATAGGGGTCAACATTTCCTAGCTATTTATACTACACCTAGATTTTTTTTTTTTTTTTTTTTTAGGGGGCGAAATTTCCTAGCTAATATATACACCTAGATTATTATTATTATTTTTTTTATTTTTTTATAATACATATCCCCCCATATATAATCCCCCCATTATTCGGATCCTTGCATTACTCGGACCACTCCTTGGCCCAATTAGTCCGAATATGAGAGGTTTTACTGTATAACCATTTTTATAGCAAAGTCTGAGTGTATATTTCTTTGTGGCTTCAGTGACAGTTTTACAATTTTGATTTTCACCGCAATGTTGTCTTGTCTTGCACTCTTGCTTTGCTTGTGTGTGTGCAAAGAGCTTCCTTGGGCCTCGTTTTAACCCCTTCACGCCCTGATATTTCCTTTGCTATATATAATCGTCTGTTGTTAGCCATAAAATTACGAAAAGTAACTTAATATACCAAATTAACTCGTGGACAAGGATACTAAACAGGTCATATCTACAAAATATTGCTTATATTCATTAAAATCGTCTAAAAATAGCCTAAATTCAATGAAAATTATGTTGTGGGCCTCAAGGGGTTAATGGTTTTGTTTTATAAATCGGGCAGTTCATTAGGTTTATGACACAGTCGTAACGCTGTTTTGCTATGGCCTTAAAGCACCCTGCAGATAGCTGTCTTGCCCTTCATTGCCTCTCCCTTGCTCTTGCCCTTCAGTACCTCTCCCTTGCTCTCCCGCTGTACCTTGTTGAGTGGAGACTTGATCTGCCGTGATGAGTTAGTGTACAGGCTTATGGACACTTGTTAGGTTGTAGGAGCCTTGCCAGCAGCCTACCTGTAGGGGAGAGCGGGGCAGGCTGCATCGAGGGTAGGTTGCATCATTGCCTCTAACTCGCATTAACTTTTTTTATTATTATTATTGTTGTAGTTGTAGTAGTAGTAGTAGTTTATAGTAGTAGTAGTAGTAGTATTAAGACGATGTACGTGTGATAACATGCGAGTTAGAGGCAATGATGCAACCTGCCCCGCTCTCCCCTACCCACCCCACCTAATTCTTACCTCACCGGGACATCACCTCTAAGACCCGTTCCTTTCCCTCTCTACATTGTGTTAGGTGTGTCGTACCTGGACAATGAAGTGCCACTGAAGTGTCTCACCAAGTGTGTGTTAAGTGAGATGTGGGAAAGGTAGATAGGTGACAGTAGGCTACAACTCTTCAATATTTTACACTATTTGCTAACCCTCTCCTAACTGTCACTCAATCTCCTGTGTTCCTTTCGCCTTCTCTCCTTCATCCTTTCATTGCTACACGTCCTCTTTACCATACTCTATAACTTCATTTTTGAGCTCTCCAATCTTTTACACTCTTCTCTAACACTAATCGAACTCTCAATCTCCTCTATTCTCTTACCCTTCCCTTCTTCATTCGTTTCCTTCTTCATTCTTCATCATTCAAGAGGTGTAGATAGGTGTAGTATGCACCAAGGGAACCTGGATGTGATGACTCAGTGAACCCAAGCTAAAAGGTGATCAAAATGTGACTTCTTCTGAGGTGTGTAAGTTGGTGGGAATGGGAAGTGAGCATTACTGTTATGTGAAGCTGTAAGTTAACAAGCACACCAGGATCACCAGGCAAGCCACTGTGCTGGTAGACGTCTCACCAGTCAACAGTCGAGGAAGGAAAGAATTGAGATGAGAGTGTCAAGAAGAGGGAATATGTAGGTTTTTTTTTTTTTTTTTTTTTTTTTTTTTTTTTTTAATTATTATTATTAGTATTTTATTATTACATTTGTGCCTATAGCGCCTGTAGGCAGTGGTGACCCAGGGCTCGGATGGTAGGCTCTGGAGGTTCACTTGATAGACTGTGACTCATGCTTTAGCTGATCTCTTGCTATGAGACTAAAACTGTTGTGCTTTCTCCCAGAGGTCAGCCCACGGGTGGGAAACAGCCGGACGAAGAGAATACGAAGTAATGTGTATTTTATGGCATGCGGGAATGTTGAGACCGGTGCACTGTTAGCTACCGTAGATAACACTAAAGTCGCCAGGACAACGTTTCTTTTTTATTTACAGACGTCTGGTGGCGTTAATATTTATATTTCTACATCCATGATTTCAGGAAAGTTAGAAGGGGCTATCTGGAGAGTCTGTGTCATTTTGTGTCTTCATCTGTGTCATATTAGGGCTGTAAATGAACAAATACCAAAATAAAAACCGAGTGGCGACGTTGATAACGGGCTACACTAAGGTCGCCAGCTAGTGTTTATGTTCCGAGTGTCCTCCCGCCGTCATCGTCGCCCAAAAAAAAAACGAGTAGGGAAATTTGAAACCGTATATACTTGCAGATACAAAGCATAAAACAACGCTGAAACAGGGTAGATTATACAGTCATGACATAAACTACTGTGTATCATCTTCAGTGGCACATACAAATCAGTAGTGATGCTATAATTCGCAATATATGGCGCCTGGCGACATTAGTGCAGGTGGCGACTAAAGTGTTATCTACGGTAAAGGATGTGGATATCAATTTAATGGCAGCTTAATTTAGTGGAAGGATCTAGTCCCATCATAGTTTGAGCAATTGATAGAAATATTTAGCAGTTTTGAATAGCAATTATGTCTTTTGTACTTACAAGAATAGTTCATAGATAGTAGCTCCAATTACACCTGTATTAGTGAAGGCAAGATGGAGAGTCCTGCTGCTTGTGAGGTGTGCTTTGATCAATCTTAGGTTTTGGTGCAGGTGGCGGGATATTTCCCCCAAGCCTCACAAATCCTCCTTCTGAGCCCAGCACAGGGAGGAAGCTCCAAGCCTGACAGAGCTGGTGTTGTGGGTGGGGAAAGGGCACAATTAGGGAGTAGGGAAGCTCTGAGTACCTCGTACCACCACCTCGCACTGTGTTGATTCTTTGGGGATGAATTCAGGAAACTTCAAATGGACTCATCCATTTTTTGACACATCTCTTGCAGTGATAGTAAAGTGTGGCTGATGATTTATTGATGATAGCTTGTATGATAATGATAGCTTGTATGCTTTGTGCCGCTTAGCCTCAACATACTTTAGATGCCTACTGCCTTGGTAAGATTCTTGGCTTCTAGAGTGTTTACTTTCATAGCCTACAATAGCTATTTACATCCATGTCATGACCGTCATAGCTCTTGTACTGATCAGATGAAGTCTTATCACAGCTATTAGTGTTGTGTTGTGATGGGAAACATGGATATTGTAGACCTTGTACCTGAAGGAAGGGAGAGTCATGGCTGTGTCTGCATATCACATTGTCACAACTCATCTTTGTAGACGGAGTAACATTGGCTTGGCTCTACGGCTTGTCTTCTTTCTTTGGAACACATGGAAGGAAGTATTCTTATGGATCAAGTTACCATTATGTGTTTGCAACATTCTTACTTAAAGCTATTTTCCTAATAAATTACCTTGTACTGTTTCTATAATTTTCAGAAGTCTTAAGTTTTATTGTGGAAGTGCTTGCCTAAAGTTTATTTTCTCTGGCATTGAAATGTTGAGCTGAAATGCATCGTTGTGAGTGCATGTTAGGAGTGCTTTGTTGTGCCACTCTGGGATGCAAGTCTTCATTCTATTGCTTTGCTAGTATTGATTTTCTGATTGCATAATGTGAAATTCTTTTAAAGTGTCTTGTGTCTTGGTTTATTCGGCTTATGTTGTAAAAGATATGTTGCTTATTTTTTGGTTTATTCCCTGTGTTACCAACAGGATAAATACCTGTTGTACCCGTGCCTCTTCCTCCCGACAGAAGAAAAACATTCTCTTCCGTGACTGGCTGAGTAAACAGTCAACACTCACGTCTCAAGGCTCTGCTAATGCCATTGTGTTGTTGCAGGGGACTCGACGGGCGATCACGGTCGACCACGCCCGACCCGCTCTCCCCGGAGAGGCCCCTGCAGACCTCCCCGCCCGTTCCTGGTGGTCCCCGCACCGGCCCCTCTTCCCCCAGCGGCCAGCAGCTGTACCAGGGTCTGGCCGGCTCCCCCACGCTGCACCACCGCATGAAGCAGCTGGGAGGGGTGCCCACGCCCCTCGCCATGTCCTCGCCCCTCCGCCGCTCCAACCCAAGCACCCCCACACAGCCTCGCCGCCCGGACTTCATCGGCATCGGCAATGACGGAACTCGAGGGCCGCCCCAATACTACCCACAGTTTTCCTACGAGCCTCCCCACACCTCCCACGCCAACGGCTCGCCCCAGCGCCGCTACATGTCCGAGTCCGAGCTGATCCGGCAGCCCCCGGACCCCGGCTCTGCCTACCCCCGCACCACCACCATGTTTGACAACATCCAGGAGCTGGCCGGCTCCCCCCAGCATGGCCAGTACACCTGGCGGGACCAATCGCCCCCCCAGTACTGTCCAGGCGGCCCCAACGACCCCGGCGTCATGTACCAGACGTGTGGCTCCCAGGAGTACCGCTCTAACCCCACCAGCCCCACTCAAACCTGCCCCACCTCCCACTACTACCACCCCGTCCACACCCAGATAGCCGGGGTGCACACGGGCCACTACCAGCCCCAACACCCGCCCACCTTCGCCCACATGCCCCACCCGCCACACCCGGGCTACCCACCCCAGCAGCAGGCGAACGTCGGCCGCAGAAACTCCGGCCCGAGTTACATCGGTCCGCAGTCTCCCCAGATAAGACGGAAGAACTACGGCGGCGGGCTGGTGACGCCGCCCACCCCGACGGAAGGCGGCCGGCCCAGTCCTGTGCAGAAGCGGCCCGTGTCCTTCGTGAGGTCCCTCGACATGATGGACAGCATAGAAATGTCTTCGCGAGGCCCTCCGCACCACCCGGGGCCTCCGCTCGGGCCTCCGCTCGGGCCTCCGCTCGGGCCTCCGCTCGGGCCTCCTCTCGGGCCTCCGCTCGGGCCTCCGCTGGGACCTCCGCTGGGGCTTCCTCACGGGCCCCCCCACGACCCTCATCACCCCGGCCTTCACGGTCCCCGGGGGCCTCACGGGGGCGCCCTCAGTCCCACCCACACCCCCAAGCCCGACCACCGCCTCGCCACGCCGCAGGACATTGACAGGCGCTCGGCCTATGACATGAATTATGAGATCAGCGTGTGAAGACTTTGACTTGCGAGGTTGTCTCGGCATTTGCATTAATGAGTGTCTTCAGTGTACGTCTATGTAAACCTCTGACCGTGAGAGCCGGGTCAGCAGCAAATGTGTGAGTGGTGTGTGTTGTGTGTGTGTGTGTGTGTGTGCGTGTGTGCGTGCACGCATGCACGTGTCTGTGTTAAGGTGGTTACGTGACATTGTGCCAAGTTTTAATGATCCACCTGAGACAATGTGGTTTGATCATGGTGTGATAATGCCTCTGTTGAGAAATTGTGGCACTTCTAGCCAGGTGTGCACCAATGCTAGTCACAAAGTGTTTACAGTCAAAGACTGACTTGAAGATGGAGTCTGAAGTGCAGTGTTGCAGTGCAGTGTGCAGCTGAGGCAGCTGTGGATACAGTGCTGGTGCAGGTAATGTGGCAGCCGTGGATACAGTGCTGGTGCAGGTAATGTGGCAGTCGTGGATACAGTGCTGGTGCAGGTAATGTGGCAGCCGTGGATACAGTGCTGGTGCAGGTAATGTGGCAGCCGTGCCTCGGGCCAACGTGGTAATGCTGGTTGAAAAGGTGTTTCCCCTCATTAATGATCCTCAATTGCATTGTTGTTAATGGAGATATTTTATGGATATATATACTGTCCGTGCGTACGTACGTGCACGGCGGGCATTGGAAAGCCTGTGTCCTCCCTCGTGCTGGAGGCTCCACTGATTTGTAATCCTGGGTATGATTCTTAAACCTTGTGTACAGGTGAAGGGAAGACGTCTTCATATTTTATTACCTTTTAATTGGTTGATTCATCCTCATAATGTAACTAATCACTGTGGTATATTCACCTTTTTCTAATCTGTAGAACAAGAGCTTTTAAATCTTGACCTCCCTCATCACCACAGACTCGCCTCCTCCCCAACAGCCTCTCAACGTGTCCCCAACACGATGCCAGCAGCAGCCCGGCCCCTCTGTTCCTACATTCCCGTGCATCGTGCATTGCCTTGGGTGGCCAGCATAACACCTCCTCCACCCCCTGGGCCATCCTTATGAGTTGTTATCCATTGTAAGCATAGCAAGACAATTAATATACTGTGTTTGTCACTCTCTTGGTCATGTTGATGTTTTCTCAGATTGGCAGACATGACATGAGCTGCAACAGAACGGTCCGGCAGTCACAATGCCATGCTATGTGAAGGCACTGTGTCATGTTAGGTGAAGTCATTGTGTCATGGGTGTTGATAGGGATTAGCGGGAGACTATTCTTGATTTATGTCAGAATTATTCCTGACTTTGAATTATCCAGATACTTTTTAAAGTAATTGTCTCGGCAGGTTATGATATTTTATATGTTTGACAAATTTTTAAAAAGAATGAGTTATTAAATGCGTGGTTAGTACGTCAGTTGTTTTATGTAATTGAGTGATGACTGAGTTGTGCTTCCACCCCACCATGGTAAATGTGGAAGACAAGTGGAAGGAGCTCACCTCACCACCTATTTGCCACTGATGATGAAGTGGTTTTGTACGTGAAGGAATAATGATTGAGGTTACTGAGAGCGTTTTCTTCAGAGCAGCTAAAACCCTGGAGTCTCATTAGTGGACCTGATCACCTCTCCTTCAGGGCTCCTCCAGGGGGTGGGGAGACACGCGTTGCAGGACCTCCGGGCTCAAGACAGGTCCTGGAGTGGCATCATGTTCCCACACGTCAGGTTTCACGGCAACTTCACCGCAAAATTTAAGGCTAAATTCTAAGGTACTCTGAATTTAGCAGACTTTGACAAATCTCACCAATTTGTGATGTGCTTGATGTGTCTTGCTCAGCCGTAGTATTTTCCTCAATAATATTAGTGAGATTCAAATTCTAGTTGTGAATACTTGAGAGAACTAACTGGTCAATAATGCACTGTAAGAAATGTTTGTGATCCAGAATCTTCCAGAATTTTTGATATTTTGCATGATTAGACTACAAAGACTTGCATCAATTATTAGAGTGGCATTGAAAGGAGCAGAATGGGTGGTCACGGCACAGACTGACAGCTTAACCCCTTCACACCCAGTTCTTTCCTTTGCTATATAAAATTGTATGTTGTCGCGCCATAAAATACGAAAAGTAACTGAATATACCAAATTAGTTAGTTGACAAGGATACTAAACAGGTCATATCTATAAAATATTGCTTATATTCACTAAAAATTGTCTAATGGCACCCAAATTACAATGGAAATTACGTTCTGAGTATGAAGGGGTTAATGTCAAGCAAGTACGAAGCGACAATCACAAGGTGCAAAAACCTTGGCAACATTTAGGAAGGCGCGGAGGAGGCGGAGGGAAGTGTGCAGAGGCGGACACGGGATTCTCATTTTTATATACATACATGCTCAACTGTCCAATTTGTTTTAGTAGTATTTCTAAGAAAAAAAAATTCATCTCGGCCACCTCCGCAAGTCTTGACCCAGCCTGCCATTGCTCTGAGTGGTCCTGTGTACTTATCCTCATAGACGTTTATGTGAAGAGTAACGGAAGTGACTGTTGCTGCTCACCCGCCAGGCACATCAGCTGGGGTGTTCCCGTGTTGCTATGTGACCACCATTGGACACTTAACGATCCACAGTCAATGCCGTATTCCCGTGTGGCGGTACAGTGCATGCCGCCAAGGACAGACGACCACCCTAGTGTTCTGCACACAGCTCTCCTCACTGCCTTGGTTAGGTTTGACACCAACCCTTTATTGACTCAGACGGTTACTTTGAGCACTTCCGAGTCTAAGCTAATGTACAGTTTTTTGAGGGAAGTATAGTTTTGTTATACCCGGCCACTGTGTTGGTTCCTGTCTGCATGAAGTGGGACCATAGAACTTAGATTTATTTCATCATCATCATCATCAGATTTATTCATGGATCTTAGTTTTATCAACAAATATTGGAATGACTGGTCAATTATGTTCCACCTCCTGGCTTGGGTTGAAAGGTTCTGAGGTTGTCCTGGCCTGCTGGGTATTAGGGAATTAACACTGAGGAGATGTACTAAAAATTAACCTTCCTATAGTAATTTGTGAGAGAATTCATCTTGTGGGACCAGTGTGTGAGGGTGTTGGATCGGAAAAGCTGGGTTGCACACGCGGTTTATTTGTGGACCAATCAGAAAGTACTCAAGTGAAACTGTAAGTAGTACAGAAAACCAAACATTGGGTTGTACCGAGGTGTTCATTGCTCGTACCAAGCTGTTCTGCATCTCACGGCAACGTCTCGGAAAACAAAATGTCAAGTGTTCAGAAAATTAGCTCTGAAAATTCTTGAAATCTTGGAGGTAATGAATGTTACTTTATGATATGGCCGAGGAGTCAGTGAAAGTTTCTCGAAAAATATCAGTTCAATATTGAAAAGTCTTGAATGATGCATTTGGTGGTTTGATTGAAAGCCGTGAGCGTGGAGCAGTGTATGTCAATCCCTGTGATCCAGACCGCCACACCATGCAGGCTTATGTGTTGCTGGGGTGGGACGTGACCCTTGCTCGGCCTGCCAGGTTGTCATTAACCCCTTCACGCCCAGATCTTTCCTTTGCTATAAAAAATTGTCTTGTCGAGCCATAAAATTAAGAAAAGTCACTGAATATACCAAATTAGTTAGTTGACAAGGATACTAAACGGGTCATAGCTATAAACTATTGCTTATATTCACTAAAAATCTTTAATGGTAGCCTACCCAAATTACAATGAAAATTATGTTCTGGGTCTGAAGGGGTTAACACGGGACAACCTTCACTATATGGGAAGGGGAACTTTTATATCATTACCAAAATTAAATAACAATTACTTTCATTCATAATTCTGTGTTATCACCCATACAGTTAATGGCCGCTCCTCCGCCTGCATCACTGATCCTTCACTCTACTCCCCCAAGACTCTATCTCTGCCACCCTACTCTCTTTTTACTCCCCCAAGACTCTATTTCTGCCCTCCTACCCTCATTTTTTAACTCTCCCAAGCCTCTATTTCTTTCTACCCTCCTCTTTTTACTCCCCCAAGACTCTATTTCTGCCACCCTACCCTCCTGTTTTCTCACTCTTCTTGGTCTTCTCATACGTTTTCCCCTGTGTTATATGACCTTTGATGTCTGGCACATTTCCCCCTTTCTTGGCATTAAATCAATCAATCCCTGTGTTATGATCCTGCTCTGCCCCATACTTATCACCCTCTGTTGCTGCCCACCTACCCTCCTATTGTCTCACTCCTTGTCTTCTCATGAGTTCTTCCCCTGTGTTACAATCCTGCTCTGCCCCATAATTATCACCCTCAGTTTGCATCCAGCGTGGAGTGTGTTCCCACGTTGGCTGCAAGGTACCCGTGAAGCATAATGTTTACGTCCTCCCAACACCCAGTAATTTGTTGCTCGCTCCTTCATCCCGCCTGTACGCATCTACGTCAAGGATTTTATTCAACAAAATTCTATACTGGAATTATTTTTGTTATTGTTATGATTTAAGTTTTATCTTCTTGAAATAGACTTGGTTGTATTGTTAAGGATTTTAACCCAATGTACAATCATGTGAGGTTCCGGTGCAGGATGTCAGTCAGTGTGCTCACCCGAGGTAACTAAGGATAAACAAGAGGACGTTAATACAATGCCATCAAGATGTTATGATCATTTTTATTATTAAAACGTAAGACGGAGAATGGTTTTAATTAGTCATAAGATGCGTAGGACTGACACTTAAAGCCTTGTTGGAATTGTTCATAACACTACGGCTTCGTGAATCATAAGAAACGGCCATTAGGTCATTATTTGTGAACGTAACACTGGACTCTTATACGTTAAGTACTGTACTATATATGTTTGCGGCGTTCTTGCTTTCCAGTGAGAATTAACTTTTACCTCAGACCAGCCAGTGAGACTCCAGGCAATGCTACGTGAGACTGTACTGAATGCTGTTATCACGTCCTCCCTGTGTTAATGCTACGTAAGAAAGACTGTACTGAATGCTGTTATCACGTCCTCCGTGTTAATGCTACGTAAGAAAGACTGTACTGAATGCTGTTATCACGTCCTCCCTGTGTTTGTACTAGGCTACGTTAAGAAAGTAAAGACTGACTGAATGCTGTTATCACGTCCTCCCTGTGTTAATGCTACGTAAGAAAGACTGTACTGAATGCTGTTATCACGTCCTCCCTGTGTTAATGCTACGTAAGAAAGACTGTACTGAATGCTGTTATCACGTCCTCCCTGTGTTAATGCTACGTAAGAAAGACTGTACTGAATGCTGTTATCACGTCCTCCCTGTGTTAATGCTACGTAAGAAAGACTGTACTGAATGCTGTTATCACGTCCTCCCTGTGTTAATGCTACGTAAGAAAGACTGTACTGAATGCTGTTATCACGTCCTCCCTGTGTTAATGCTACGTAAGAAAGACTGTACTGAATGCTGTTATCACGTCCTCCCTGTGTTAATGCTACGTAAGAAAGACTGTACTGAATGCTGTTATCACGTCCTCCCTGTGTTAATGCTACGTAAGAAAGACTGTACTGAATGCTGTTATCACGTCCTCCCTGTGTCTGTGCTGAATGCTTTGTTATGTCCTCCCTGTGTCTGTGAGGATTGCTGAAGCTCTGATACTGGCTGTAAAAATGTGACTTGGTTTAGAGTAGTAGTTCATGTCATTCACAAGGTTTTCATAGTCTTCAAAAATAACCCATGGATCTGTTTGTTCTAATAACCATTGCTTTGATAACATATCTTTCCCTTGTGCTCACTCCTTGATTCTTGTTATGGAATATTGTCGGACTTCAATTTTGAAATGTTGAATACGCATTTGATGGACCAATGTGGAGATGTCTCAAGGTAACCATAACCCCAGACCCTAACACCAACACCACACCACCACCATCACCCCCCACCCCACCAGACACCACCACCACGTCATGACAGTGCTGTGGCTTAGATCATTCATGTTATCTAATGCTGACCTCACGTAGCTATGTCATCATCATCACCATCAGGATCACCAGACCTGTACCATCATCATCATATCACCATCTCATTACCTTCATTGTCTATTTATCATCAGTGTCCATGTTATAACTATACTGAGAGAGAGAGAGAGAGAGAGAGAGTAATAATGCATACTCACCACCCCATTTCCACCATCACAACAGGAGCAATCACTTCAATGTTGCCTCATCACCCAATTTGCCTCATGCTCATCCGTTAGGCGTAGTATACATAGCGATGTTTTCTACACTTAACATCACCCACAGCCCTTCTATGAACCCCCATCACTCACCATCATACCCATACTCCTCCTCCACCATCACCATACTCCTCCCCCCCACCATCCCCTTCCCCTCCCCCTCCACCAAGTATTAACCATTTGTGTCGTAGGTGCCATTCGTCCCCAATATCTCCCCTCCCATACACACACACACACACACACACACACAAGCACTATTTCTCGGCTCAGATAAACAAGGCTCTCAATATCCCTTCATAAATTAACTAACAGGAACTACCACGTGTAGGTCTCGCGGCTTCTTGTAGCTTCCTTATTTTCTTATGTTCTTAAATGAGCTTATCGCGCCAGACTTCTCAATAGGGATTCTTTTCGCATAATTCCTTCCTCGGTACACATGCATGTCTTATATACTACGGATTTATGAGAAAACATGGAATGAAACAAAGACTTTATTTCAGGCGCCTAGAATTGAAACGGCACAAGCGCCACTTTAAAAACACTGAGAAAAACGCGCTTAAAGTTTAATCTAATATCTTCATTTGTTGCCGATTTACTTTGAAAACACTTTAGGTGCATTTTTTTCATTGATAAAAAGTGGCGCTTCTGCCGTTTCATATCTTGATTTTCTTAGATTAAACTTTAAGCGTGTTTTTCTCAGTGTTTTAAAAGTGGCGCTTGTGCCGTTTCAATTCTAGGCGCCTGAATTCTCTTAACGATTCATCTACCATCTTTTGAGAGAAACGAGAAGATGGTCGTCAAAATATTATAGAGAAATAAAGTTCTGTTTTATTACATGTTTTTTCATCACCAACCCATCTTTATTGTATCATCTCTCTCGACACACTGATTTATGTATCCTTGTTTTAAGACTGATGTTTCCTTGTCTTGTATGTTATTTCCCATGACTTGTTCTCTAATATTTCCCACTTGTATTAGCAGGACATCTTTATTTCTCTGTATATTCTTATTAACTCAGGAACTACCACGTGTAGGTCTCGCAGCCTCTTGTAGCTTCCCTATGTTCTAACTCCATTTTTTATATTGTCTGTTTCCTTAAGCTCCATATTTAAGCCTCACTGTTTATACTTTCCCTTGTTTGTAGTTATTTATTTATGCTTTGCTGTCAACCAACATTTATTGCATTCCTGTTTTTATCTGTATACTTATGTGGGTAGTTTCTTCTTTTTCATTAGAGGCTCCATGCAGCAAAAAGTTCCAAGACCCATTGCATATCGGATACTAAGTACATTCTTGAAGGCGGATTTTAACTTCTCGGTACATATTCAGGATTTGCTAGAATTTCAAACATCAAAATTGTAACTTTGTAACAGGAACTACCACGTGTAGGTCTCACGGCCTCTTGTAGCTTCCTTATTTTCTTATGTTCTCACGTTCAAAATTTAACCATCAGTGTCCAGGCTATGTGGGTGTTGCTTCAAGACGTGACTGTTGTGTTGAAGTGTGTGAACCCCTTCACACCCAGATCTTTCCTTTGCTATATAAAATTGTCTGTTGTTAGCCATAAAATTATGAAAAGTAACTTAATATACCAAACTAGTTAGTCGACAAGGATACTAAACAGGTCATATGTATTGAAATATTACATACATTCATTAAAAATAGTCTAATGGTATCCAAACTACAAAGGAAATTACGTTCTGGGTCTCAAGGGGTTAACATTCTGTCACCGAGCGGGAGTCATAGCCAGTCACAGTCACCCTCAGCCTACGTGACATACGCCTCGTCACAGTCACTCGTCTCGTCGGTCAGTCATCAGTCGAGAGGAACGGTCTTGCTGTTCCTCCGACAGGGGAAGACAGAATTCTTTGTTTGGGTGTAATAGTACCTTGTATCGCAGGGCCTTAGTGCATGCTGTAGTTTTGTTCAAGTTTGAGTGTTTTACTTATTTCAGGTATGACATACTAGGACTTCCTTATGTATGGAGCCTCTCTTATGTTTCTCCTTCTTGACACTCACACTACATTCCAGATTGCTGTCTCATCTAGGTAAATTGATCCACTTTTGTTGTCACTCTTCCCGTGCCCTCCCTCCGCTCTCACCCTTCCCGGACCTCCCGACACACCTACATACACTCCCGGCACACAACGGCACAGGAACACACACTATGTTCTGTGTTATGTGCTCAGAAAATAAAAGATAAAAGCTTTGTCAATCAGAGCTTTATATCATTGTCTGCTGTGTACATAAAGAGGCTGCTTGTCAATCTCCCTTTAGTCATTTGTATAAAGAATTTACAAATTAAAAGAAAATATGTACATAAATGTTTGTTTTATTGGCTTTGTAGCATTACATGCTAAGCAGGTAACCTTGGCTCCGGCAATTACATTGCACTCTTTCATAACCTACACATTAACCAACAAGCTTATCCTATAAGACACTGATGAACATAAAATTATAAACTGAACTTCTCACAACCATGTTTCAAAATGATAATATTGCACATTTAATAAAATAAATAATTACTAAATACTTTATGAACACAGTGAACTACACTGTTGGGTTATGATACAGTTACTTCACTTATAAAACCAGCACCCCTTTTATCAGGAGCATTACAATATTGTATGTGTGTGTCCCTAACCCCTAAGGCAGCAACCTTGGCTGCCGTCTACATTTATTTACAGGAGATTCTGATCTGTAAAAAAAATTATCATACGTGTGTACATATATATAGTTTATATATATATATATATAGTGTGTACATGTACATAGTTTGTGATGGAAAGAAATGTAACTTTATGTCCTCCCTCTCGAGCCTTGGTGAGCAATGTCAGGGTTCAAAGTCAATGTCTTCACACTGATCAGCGGAAACGCCTGAGTCTTCAAACTCAACCTGCCATTAAGGCTTCTGTAAGGTTGTAGTCGCGGAGAAAATTAAAAAGGATAAGTGACTTGCCACACTAAATATACTAGTTTGAAGAATATACAAGAAGAAAAATTAAGTGCTGTGATGTATTTTTTTCCCTCCAAGTTTAAGAACAAATCAGATACTAGATTTAGTACCCTATCAAGTTTTCAAATCAACCATAACTGGTATCTTTAATCTGAAAATTCCAGTTGCTGTCAAAAAGTGTATAAGCGAGTGAAGACTGATGGAATGTTTACGTGACGGTCGTTGGCGTCTTGAGCGACGGGAACAAAATGAAATTGACATCAGTGAAAGACAAATATAAAATAAAACCACATGAGAGGATGAGATGAGGACGGGTTTGTAGCGCCTTTGCCTTCTCATCACCCTTTCTTTAGTCTTGCTTGTAGTGTGATTAAAAGAAAGGACTCGGTGTATAGATCAACAGATACTCTTTGATAACTAAGACTAATTTACTTTACCCTGTAATGTCATGGGGAATCCAGTAAGAGTAGAGGCAGGCAAGTCCAATGTTTTGATGAGTAAGTACAGCACTGAAGAATGGTGTTTGAGGTTGTGTTGTGAACGTGAGGGAGTTGGCGGAAGGAAGGGTTCATTCTAGGAATTCAGCAATGTCAGGTAGCTAGTGACTACAAACAACATCACTACAATCACAATTAACCTTTAACAAATCATGGTTTCTCTTCCTCTGCCTTTTAAGTGTGGTCAAGAAAGCCGTTGTGTGAGTATTCTGCCTTGGGAGGGGCCAGACTCTAATGTTAGGTAGCTAGTGACTAAGCTAGTGACTCCCTTTTAAGTGTCGTCATGAGAGCTAGTGAAACACAAACATCACTAAAATCACAACTAACCTTTAAAAAATCATGGTTTCTCTTCCTCTCCCTTTTAAGTGTGTTCCTGAGAGCCGTTGTGTGAACACTCTGCCTTGGAGGGGCCATGCACAACCGGCCACCCCATGGTCCAGAGGAGAGGCCCCGAGGTGGTCACCGTCGCCTCCCCTCCACCGGGCGGCAGGTGGAAGGTGTTGGAGGTGCTCACCAGCGCTCCGAAGGCAAGCGTCTGATGATCTGAGGATATTGATATTGATATATATATTTGGCCATGTAGTTTAGTTTTGTATATACAGGAGAACCTCGTTTATCCGGCACCCTCGGGGGGGAGCGCATGCCGGATAACTCATTTTGCCGTTGTTTTGAGAGTTACTCTTATGGAATCGCCCAAAATCCCTTTTTTTTTTTTCCATCACAAGGAACCGGCCAAGGGCACAACAAAAATGGGTAATACAAAGCCCGCCTAGTTGCCAGTCCCTATAAAGAAGACAGTAAGAGAATAAAATAAAATAGAGGGGTGAGCCAATTTGGTTGGGGAGGTGTCTTGTTACTCTTCTTGTGAAAAGATGTAAGTCATAGGAAAGTGGAAAAATAGAAACAGGAAGAGAGTTCCAGAGTTTATCAGTGAAAAAAAAAGAAAAAAAAAAGGCCTGGGTCGATTAGTGCCGTTGTTTTGAGGCTGCCGTTGTTTTAAATGCCGGTTAAACGAGGTTCTCCTGTATGAACATATTATACATAGTGATGAAGCCAGGTCCAATAAGCCGAAACTTTTATAGGACCTGAAAGCTATAATACATATATACATAGCAAGGGACTGAGGAAGGAAAAGAGGAGTGAAATACAGGCAGGAGTAGAGAGAAGTAGAAGAGAAAAGCACTGTATCACATGCCATTCTATAATTTCTCTGACATAAATGAATTGACTTCTTTCTGTTTAATGTCAGTTTTTCCCATGATTTGTATTAGGTTAGACGGCCGATGATACGCTTCCAACTATCTCTATCCATTGCCTCAACTTCTTCAATGCCCAATGCTGCCAGATCCTTTTCAACACACTGCCTCCATGTGAAATTAATTTACTATGTAGAATAACAGAAAAAGTAGACTTAACATTATGTGATAGTTCTTTAGATCTAATTCTGTAAAGATACCACATGCAGCACACACCACCACATCTCGAAACCACACTCCACACTCCACCACCTCTCCACCACCACACTCTTCACACACAACACACCACCTCTCCACTATCACACTTCACCACATACCAAGGTTCCACTTGAGGCCGGTGGTGGTGGCGGTGGCGGGCTGACCCACAGGCACCAGGCCACACCAGCTGGCGGAGGGCTCTCGGCACAGCTCTGGAGGCACTTGGATGCGGTGCTGTCCGGGCTGCAGCACCCAGAACAGGCTGCCCCCCCACACCACCACCACAGGGGTCGTTGCCATCTCACACGCCTGCAAGCATAAGAACATAAGAAAATAAGGAAGCTACAAGAGGCTGGGAGACCTACACGTGGTAGTTCCTGTTACTTAACACTACCTACATCCACCTTTCATCCCCATCCATGAATTTATCCAGCCTGCTTTCAAAGCTCCCTATTGACTCCGCACTGACCACCTGACGACGGAGTCCATTCCTATCATTTACCACCCTATAGGATAAGCCTGCAAGCATATTAGCATGTCATATCCACATGCTGTTAAATATAAAGGAGCAAGAAAGGTAGCCTATATTCAGTTAATAAGTTAACAAAAAATTATCTAAGGGCATGTAAGAATATATAAAGTGTGGATAAAGCAATACAGTCCTATATGCACGGTAGGCCTATATCTAACATGGAGGATTGATTGATTGATTTAATGCCTAAAAAGGTGAATGTGCCAGACATCAGAGGTCATATGGCACTATGGCAAAGCATATAAAGGGGAGGGGTTAAAGAATAATAGTGAAACGATGAGGGAAGGGGAAAGAACGGAATGTTACAGCAGGATGGTTAGATCAGATGTAGGATGTGGATTTGCTGGAGGAAGGAGGTTAAATTTTCCAGGGAGAAGGAGGGGGATTCCGGGAGAATGTCCGCAAGACAGGGAGGTCGGTCGGGAAAGGGAGGACAAATGAGGGAAGGAACTGGAACGGGCAGGAGTAAGATGGGGGCAGGATATTAGGACATGTTGGACAGTGAGAGGAACTTGACAGGGTGTGCAGAGGGTTGGGGAGGAGCGTGACATGAGATAGGAGTGTGAGAGGTTGGTATGGCGTATGTGGAACAAGACAGGTATATTCAGAGTCAATAAGTCAACAAAATATGATCTAAGAGCATGTAAAAGTATAAAGAAGTGTAGATAACGAAATACTGTACAGTCCTATATGCATGGTAGGCCTATAGAGTGAATTAATTGATCAAAGATATAGCAAAGCATATCATTACTGTCAAACATAGTCACAGAGAGGGAGAAAGAAAGGTATATTCATAGTCAATAAGTCAACAAAAGATTATAATTATCTAAGGACATGTAAGAATATAAAGAAGTAGATATAGATAGAAAAATACAGTCTTATATGCACGGTATATAGTGAATGAATTGGTCCAAGAGGATTATTTCAAGGTGCATGAGGTAAAAGTGTAGGAAAAAAAAGTTAAAAGATTATCTAAGGGCATGTAAGATTATAAAGAAGTAATTATAGACAAAGAAGTACAGTCCCATATGCACAGTACAGTAAAACCTCTCATATTCGGACTAATTGGGCCAAGGAGTGGTCCGAGTAATGCAAGGATCCGAATAATGGGGGTATATATATATATATATATATATATATATATAATATATATATATATATATATATATATATATATATATATATATATATATATATATATATATATATATATATATATATATATATATATATTTAAAAAAAAAAAAAAAAAAAAAAAAAAAAAAAAAAAAAAAAAAAAAAAAATTAGGTGTATTATATAGCTAGAAAATTTGGACCCCTAGAAAAAAGGAAAAAAAAAAAAATAATGTCAAAGTCCGAATACGAGAGGTTTTACTGTATATAGAGAATGAATTGGTCAAAGATGATTATTTCAAGGTGCATGAGGTAAAAGTGTCAGTAAAAAAACAAAAACAGATACAGTAAGTGATGCATAAGATTGTGCCGAGATGATGTATTTTTTTGCTCTAGTACTTAAGTTAACTCTGTTTTGTTGTTCTTGCTTTTTTGCCTGTATGCCTCCGGGTGATACTAAAATTATTATTACAGTAAAACCTCTCGTATTCGGACCCTCATTATTCGAACTTTGACATTATTCAGACCTTTTTTTTTTTTTTTTTTTTTTTTTTTAAAGGGGTCGAAATTTCCTAGCTATATATACGCCTAGTATTTTTTTTTTTTTTTTTTTTTTTAGGGGTCGAAATTTCCTAGCTATATAATTATACACCGTTTTTTTTTTTTTTTTTTTTTTTATATATACATATCCCCCCATTATTCGGATCGGATCCTTACTCGGACCACTCCTTGGCCCAATTAGTCCGAATATGAGAGGTTTTACTGTACTGTGCATATGGGACTGTACTTCTTTGTCTATAATTATTTCTTTATAATCTTACATGCCCTTAGATAATCTAATAATTACACCCAATACATTAAACAATTTTTTTTTTTTTTTTTTTTTTTTTTTTTTTTTTACATATCCCCCCATTATTCGGATCCTTGCATTACTCGGACCACTCCTTGGCTCAATTAGTCCGAATATGAGAGGTTTTACTGTATTATTATTGACAGCGAGCAAAGCTCGCTGTCGCTTACCATAAGACCCGTGGAACCAAGTTTCCGCCAAAAAGTGTATAACTACTCCTAAATATTGTCGGATTGAGCTGAAATTTGACATGCAAGTAGTGCTGCCAAAATCAATGGGGGTCGTCGGAAGAATTTTTTTGCGTAAAACAAGCCCTTAATGAGTAATTAGCGTAAACTACTCCTAATTATTGTCGGATTGAGCTGACATTCAACATGCAAATAGTGCTGTCAAAATCAATGGGGGTCTGTAAACAAACTTTTTGCATAGAACAAGCCCTTAATGAGTAATTCACGTAATGACGTTAATTGCTGGAACGTTAATTTGCTGGAACGTGGCTCGCTGTCACGTTCCAGCCGCAAGAACTGAGCCAAAAGCAAAGGGGCCAGAGGCTGGACGTCTATACTTGATTATTAGTAGTAGTAGTAGTAAGTGTATGACCCTCCAGCCTCCCCTGGCGCCCTGACCTTATAGAGTGTTGCAACGATGGCCAAGACGTGGTCAAAGCGATTGTTGTTGGAGCCGGCCATCACCAGAATGTGGCTCACCTAGGTAGGGACAAGAACATAAGAACATTAGAACATAACAAAATAAGAATATAAGAATATAAGAAAATAAGGAAGCTACAAGAGGCCGCGAGACCTACACGTGATAGTTCCTGTCTTGACTTGCTTGTTTAGTGTTAAATTCTGATTACAGTTCAATTTGGTCGCTCTGTACCTTGTATTTGGAGGGAAATTTGTATCTGAAGCCACTGCTGTTAACATAAGAACATAAGAAAATAAGGAAGCTACAAAAGGCCGAGAGACATTACACATGGTAGGTCTTACAGCCTCTTGTATATATAGCTTTCATATTTTCTTATGTTCTGATAGCAAGATAAGAGTGCACCAACCTTTGAAACCAAGCACGGCACCCAATAAGGAAGCTACAAGAGGCTACACGTGCTAGTTCCTGTTACTCCAGGCATAGAAGAAGTTTATGAATCAGAAAAAACTGTCTAGCATTCCGCTTTCAAGTAGAAAAATCACACAACAAAGATGAGGAAAAAATAAATTAAAACAAAGAAATCGATGAATGAATAAAAGAAATCTCGTAGCGGCACTCACACCAGTCTGTTGTTCCTTGAGGAGGCTGACATAAGAACATAAAAACATAAGAAGAACATAAGAAGAACATAAGAAGAACATAAGAATACAGTTGAAGAATACATAAGAATGAATAAAACAAGTCCCGGAGCGCCACTCACACCAGTCTGTTGTTCCTTGAGGAGGCTGACGAGGACTCTCAAAGCCTTAGTGAAGTCCGTCTCATCCTGGTCTGGGGTGGGCACAATCCGGACTCCCTTGGCGGCGTAAAGCTTGAGCAAGTCTGGCCACACAGAGTCAAAGTCCCCCGATATGACGTCCGGGAGTGGACAGGGCCCGTGGCAGCCATTGGAGGTGACTATGGAGGCTGATGTGGAGGAGTCCACTTGCTCCTGCTCCACCTGCTGCTGCTGCATAAGGCGGTGGAAGGTGTTCGTAGCGCCATCCACACACAGCCGCACCTTCGCTGTGGACAAATGTGGTGGTTAAGGGGATGTGGAAGAAACAAAAAGAACAATCAACAGTTTTTGGATGACCAGAGAAAATAAGAGGAAAGAAAGAGAAAGACATTAAAAGACAGAATAAGAGAAGACAACTAACTAAAGACCCAGACAGCAAGAAGAAACACGTCAGGGAGTGCCGATGAAAAAGGCCAGACTCCCGACCCACAACTGTACTGAGAGCCATGCAGGTCAGAGCTCTACAACTACAGGTCAATACAGTAAGGACAACGCAGGTCAGAGCACAACAACTACAGGTCAATACAGTAAGGTCAATGCAGGTCAGAGTACTACAACTACAGGTCAATACAGGTCAGAGCGCTACAACTACAGGTCAATACAGGTCAGAGCCTCACCGTTGCGCCACCACTGCGACACCTCCTTCAGGTTGGCCTCACTGACTCCCTTGTTGAGCAGCACCACAGCATAAGGCAAGCCAGGGGGCGGGCTGTAGTACTTCCGCGGGTCCCAGTACACCTCCCCTTTCTCTTCCTTGCCGTTCTCCATGCCTATATAGATAGATAGATAGATAGGTATTTTATTGTCCCCCAAAATGCATAACAAGAAATAACCTCCCAGTACACCTACGCTTCCTCTCCTTTCTCTTCCTTGCCGTTCTCCATGTCTAGATAGATAGATATTATATTGTCCACAAAAATACATAATGAGAAATGATATAATATACCTAAATCACTCATGGACCAGAAATGTATAGAGAGCGGGCAAGACCATGGTCAGCAATCAGGCTGTTTAAAGGAGATTTGAATCAAATTATTTATATTTTCCTTCCTTATAGGTTAAATACTAACTATTTAGGCAAAACAAATGGCCGACGCCACCAAAAACTTATTATCTTTGGGGGACGACGCTGTGAAATGTTTGAGAATGGACTAAAAAAACATGGGCATGAAAAATGTAAATACCGGTACCGGTAATACCGGTATAGGAAAAAACCGATAGATACCGGTATCTTAACTGATACCAGTGAGGACGTACCGTTATTATTCCCGAAAACCGGTATCGGCAATACCGGTATTATGTTGATACCGCACTAGATGACGTCACGGCGGCTGTGACGTCACAGCACCGGCGGCTGCCCATCAGCTGACGGCCCCTTTTCCCATCATTAATCTAACTCACATCAAATACATCAAATAATGCATAAGGCAACACGGATAGTGTAAAATAATGAGAAATAGGACACACTAAGCCTAAAAAAACAATGAAATAACGAAGAATTAATGAAATATCGTGTTTGAAATTATGGCCCCAAAACAGCCAAATTTCCACAACAAAATTCAAGCTTTTTAAAAACGGCCTCATAATTGATGAAAAAATATGAGCAAATAGTACATGATGTGTGTCTCTTATAAACAGTAACAGGTCGTCGCTTGGCGTAGAAACCTACGCGTAAAACATGTTTTCTTTTTTCAATAATTTTACCCTTTCAACTACTCAGCCAGCCGTATTCCTTCACTAAATACGTGAAAAACACGTCACATAGACACACGCAAACACACAGCGACTGTGGGAATTGCTAAGTACACACCCACAGCCTTTCAGCTCATCTAGAAGGCAGAATAAGATTGCCCAAAAATGTAAACAAAAACACAATCCTTCTAATACCCATATAAAACAAAATATACCCACCAAGCGCACGATAAATACATAAAACGATGCGGAAATATCGTAATATATTAAAACACACACAAACAACCCTACATTTGATGTAAAACAAAAATTATCAACAAAATATCGCCAAAATGTACGGGTTTACTAAATGATTCAATCATATTTATTTTATAAAGGCCTTAAATATCGGAGACTTTTTATGCAAAGTCTTACAAAAAAGCTAGCCTTTTCAACAAGGCTATTAGCGCATTTTTGTGGCCGCTCTGGCCCGGTCTGGACTGGGCTAGTCCCGGGCGGCCACTATTTTTGCGAGGCAGTTTAGACCGGGCTGGAACGGACTGGGCCGGGCTGAGCCAGATAGCAGGACTAGGTTGGACCAGTGTGGGGAGAACTGGCGCATGCGCACTACAGTCAGCGGGGAAGGCGACCAGGAGCTTCTCGTGCTGCTGATAAGACATGAAACACCATGATGGCCAACCATAAGACTATAGTATCACAGGCGTGGTAGTTGTAAAGTCTTCAGCACAGGTTAAAAGGCGGATGACAAAAAGGATATTGACAAGATGGACGCCTGCCGCCTCCACAGTTCAGTTCAGTACCGCCCACTCGATCCCCCAGCCAATAGGAACGACGAATGGGACGGGGCCAGTCTCGATGTATTTTCGCGACCATCAGTCTACCCTGACCCGGTCCGGACTGGACTGAACCAGGGCGGTGAACGTCACGAAAATGCGCTATATGCAATCCATTATCGGTCCACGAATAAAAAAGTGAATATTCGTTTTAATAATACGTTAACTGGCAACTCTTCACCTCTTCCAGCCGCCCCAGGAATCCCAGAGCCAATCAGCGGCCTCGCTACACTGCTCAGCCATTCACAAGGCTTTGCTCCACGCTCAGCCAATCAGCGTTCAGAACCAGCTGTGCCCGCCCATGTTTACTATTTACCCAAGATATCCAGACTTATTAATAGTAAATAAGATGAGTTTTACCCTTAGATACCTTTTTTATGGCATATTAGTGATAATAAGAGCATTCTTGGTGATAAATATGTAGTGGTCAAAATGACCATCTACACCGTTGTCACCATTATGTAGTGCCCACCTTGGGAGTGTACTCTACAGTCCTGGTTACTCCGCTGCCACCACCCACATTAAGTGGGAAAAAATATATTAATGAACAAAAATAAAAGATTTAAGAAAACATGTAAGTACTGGTTGGAAACTGAATGACAACGCGTTAATATATTTCTAATTATAATATATTTAACTCTTTACTGTCTCACTTGGTAATTATTATACATTCACAAGTTATCTTAATATTAAGTCTTCCTTCCCTCCTAGCGATACGCACGCGAAATGCTCAAGTCGTTATCCTAATATAGTTTACTATCTTTGGTAACTTCGGTTGCACTGTCACCACATTAACGATACGCACATGTAATGCTCAAGTCGTCATCCTAATCTAGTTTACTATCTCTGGTAGCTTCAGTCGCACTGTTACCACTTTAACGATACGCACACGTAATGCTCAAGTCGTTATCCTAATATAATGTATACGTAGTCTATCCCACTTCCAACGTTTCCCTCTCACTTATTTTTCTATTCCCTTCTTTCTCCTTGTCCTCACACGGCTGGCTGTGACATGTTGTAGTTGCCCCCTCTGCTAATTTGTGAGCGCTTGGCCCCCTGGTCCGCCAACAGCATCCTACCTTGGGACCCTAAGTAATACACTTTATTAGTCCTGGTCAACAAAAGGAATCACCAGTAAGTCATGTCTACATCTCTAGTTAACAAACATTTCATAACATACCTTTACCAAGGGCGAGAATATCACCTCCCCACAGGCGACTTAACTCAATGAACGTCGAGCTGCTTCTAAAATTATCCTAACCTAGAATCCCCGTTCTCACCTAGTTTCGCTACGTGTCTAATTACTACTGGCTTAAAATATAAGCCTAACCAGTGATTCAGGAATGAGGCGTGGAGGAAAATTCCTCATTAGCTTATTGATACTTATGTGTTATTTCATCTCTTCCCCTATTAATGTAATTTCTCGCGTTACATAGCTTCTTCCCCCAAAAAAATTTTCCTTATGCCTCAGTCCTTCATCAAGCATCCTACCGGATATCTAACTAAAAAATAAAAAATAAATTATCATATACATCACACATAATTTCATATAAATTTTCTTAGGATCTTCTATCACTTACAAACAAATATTCTCATCCTGCATTTTCCAATTCTTCCAACAAATTTACAACAAAATGAGATAGTATGTATTCTTAACTTATCACTTCCCTCACCAAGAGTAGATTTGACCAGTTTGGGGAATACGTATTTAATGTAATACCTTCACTCCCTTGAAATGAGAACCTTCTCACTTCCTCTTATTTGTCAAGGCCGAAGCCCTATAGAGTCGCAACTGGACTCGTCCCTCTAGTCTGCAATGGTTATTTTCTTTCTAGGGGACCTTCATCTCTCTCTTTCTCTCTCTCACGAGAGAAAGTGGTGAAAGTTAATCTCTTTCTCACGAGAGATTACCACTTCTGTCATTATAATAAGCACGTATCTCTTCACTGGCCTCCTCTCTCAAGATGGTGTTAGTGTACAAATTCCTCCTCCATTACTACCACTCTAAAGCAAATTTTCTAAGGTGGCCATTACTGCCATGACAACCCGTAAAGTTGCTTACTTGTAGGGCGTCTAGTTCTACATGAGCTGTTACTTCTATCCTAATGTTAATCTAACCGTAAGGTACGGTAACCTAACCTTACCGCACCTGTTACATGACATCCTGCCCTACATTAGTGTTAAGTGTGGAATACAAGCCCCCTATCCACACATTCATCATCCATCCACTTCCACACACATCACTATCCACTTCCACTCGGCATCGTTCCACACTGCATCCACACGTGGATGTAGTGTCACATCACCCACATCCACACTACCTTCACGCATCCTACATCACCCATAAACACACTGCATACGCGCTACCCACATCACTTTCATGTTCAACAGCGGGTCGGAGGTGTGCATGTTTCATGTTGCACCCTTTCACTACTCCGCTTCGGCTTTTCCAGGCCATCACTAATGTCTTTATCAGCGTCTATGTTAGCATGTGGGTAACCCGGGCCTACTGTTACGTTAGTATCATCTACTTCCCCAGCCTGAGCGAACTAGTCATAGTCACTAACGCTACTCTATACACCTATATGTACACCTATACTCTGTACACACCATACTGTACAGTATGTGATCACTAGGTAACTGGCACTTGAGAAAACCAACAACTAGCAAGGCGTTAGTTAGCACGTGGGTACGTGGAAACCATCGAATGGATCCAAACCGCTGCCACCATTCTGTAGTGGTCAAAATGACCATCCCACCGCTGCCACCATTCTGTAGTGGTCAAAATAACCATCTACACCGTTGTCACCATTATGTAGTGCCCACCTTGGGAGTGTACTCTTACAGTCCTGGTTACTCCGCTGCCACCACCCACATTAAGTGGGAAATAATATATGAATGAACAAAAATAAAAGATTTAAGAAAACATGTAAGTACTGGTTGGAAACTGAATGACAACGCGTTAATATATTTCTAATTATAATATATTTAACTCTTTACTGTCTCACTTGGTAATTATTATACATTCACAAGTTATCTTAATATTAAGTCTTCCTTCCCTCCTAGCGATATGCACGTGAAATGCTCAAGTCGTTATCCTAATATAGTTTACTATCTTTGGTAACTTCGGTTGCACTGTCACCACATTAACGATACGCACATGTAATGCTCAATTCGTCATCCTAATCTAGTTTACTATCTCTGGTAACTTCAGTCGCACTGTTACCACTTTAACGATACGCACACGTAATGCTCAAGTCGTTATCCTAATATAATGTATACGTAGTCTATCCCACTTCCAACGTTTCCCTCTCACTTATTTTTCTATTCCCTTCTTTCTCCTTGTCCTCACACGGCTGGCTGTGACATGTTGTAGTTGCCCCCTCTGCTAATTTGTGAGCGCTTGGCCCCCTGGTCCGCCAACAGCATCCTACCTTGGGACCCTAAGTAATACACTTTATTAGTCCTGGTCAACAAAAGGAATCACCAGTAAGTCATGTCTACATCTCTAGTTAACAAACATTTCATAACATACCTTTACCAAGGGCGAGAATATCACCTCCCCACAGGCGACTTAACTCAATGAACGTCGAGCTGCTTCTAAAATTATCCTAACCTAGAATCCCCGTTCTCACCTCGTTTCGCTACGTGTCTAATTACTACTGGCTTAAAATATAAGCCTAACCAGTGATTCAGGAATGAGGCGTGGAGGAAAATTCCTCGTTAGCTTATTGATACTTATGTGTTATTTCATCTTTTCCCCTATTAATGTAATTTCTCGCGTTACATATATACGTGGGACGATAATAATTACCGCCATATTAGCTTTTCATCGTAATATTCTCCCTGAAATATGACATCTTTAATTAGATGCAGGTAAATGGTAGCTATTAACTTATTTGACCTAACATAGCCTAAGCTAACCCTATTTCACGGCTATTTCAATGGCTAGGACACGATCCTTTACGTCTCTGTGACGGAAATGTTCTGTTCTACCGTAGATAACAATATAGTCGCCACGGTGCACTAATGTCGCCAGGCGCCATATATTACGAATTATAGCATCACTACTGATGTGTATGTGTTATCTACGGTAGGTGTGTGGCCATGCTTACCTATAGTAGTGTCCCGGTGGCGTGGTGGTGAGGCTTGTGGTAGGGACACTGTTTCACTGGTGTGGTGGTGTGGCGAGGCATGTCATGTACCACACTAACCCACACACACTGATCTGTGGCGGTGTGGTGGTGGTGGTGGTTTGTCACTATGGTGGTTCCAGTGTCTGTATAAATAACATGGAGGAGACAGAAGTAATAAGCGTGGCACACACACACAATCAGCTGGCAAGGCGTGGGTGTTGTGTTTAGTGTTGACGCCCAGCTGCCAGTAGCTCTTGAGCCAGACTCTTCTTCTTCTTGTAACCTTTTCTGCTTATTATCGCTTTGTAGGTTGTCTGTCAAGCTCGGGGTCGAACTTGACACATATCTTCCTTCTTTGCCCCTCTGTAGCCCTTCCTTTCCCTGCCACCTGTGGGCAGAGAAGGGCACAACAGGGCAGTATATAAACAGACATAAGTCCCTCCTATCAGCTACCCTCCTATACGTCTTCTACATTCCCACGCAATCTTTTTTCCCAAGCCTGCTTTAAAAACATCTAGTCTATTCTACTATTTTCCTTCTCTCTTCATTACTCCCATACAGTCCTAGCACAGTAAGGATCCCCCATCCACCTCGTATATCCTTCTATCCCATTCACTGTCTCCTATCACTCCTAATATGGACTGTATCAGCCTCTACCCACACCTTTCAACTAGAGGCAGTCCACATATTAGGAGTGATAGGAGACGGTGAATGGGATAGAAGGATATACGAGGTGGATGGGGGAACATAAGAACATAAGAACATAAGAAAATAAGGAAGCTACAAGAGGCCGCGAGGCCTAACGTGGTAGTTCCTGTCCACCTAACACTACTACATCCCTTTCATCCCTCCATGAACCTATCCAGCTCCCCTTTAAAGCTCCCTAATGACTCCGCACTAACTACCTGTCTACTGAGACATTCCACTCATTCACCACCCTATTTGTGAACCAGTTTTTCCCTATTTCCTTCTAATCTACGCTTTTCCAGCTTGAATCCGTTACTTCTTGTTCTAACCCTGGTTAAAAGCCGTAAGAACTTTCCTACCTCTCCTTTATTAAATCCTTTATCCACTTAAAAACTTCTACAGATCGCCCTTACTTGCGTCTCTCGAGTGAGTGTAATTTTAATAACTCAATTCCTCTCATAACTAAAGTTACGCATCCCTTGTATCATTTTGGTCATCCTTCTCTGCACTTTTTCTAACAACACTATATCCATCCTGTAATATGGAGACCAAAACTGAACTGCATAGTCTAGGTGAGGCCTGACTAGAGCCAGATAAAGCTTTAGAATAACTTCCGCACTTCACTTTTAACACTTCTGGTATGAATCCTAATACTCTATTAGCTCTATTTCTGGCCTCAATACATTGTTTCCCTAGGTCGGAGGTCTGGGCTCACCCTCACTCCAAGATCTTTTTCACCTTCTGATCTTTTCAGCGATACATTGCTTATGGTGTATCTATTACAGGGTTTTTTCTACCAACATTCATAACGCTAACATTACAATAATTAAATTCCATCCTGCCCATCTGACTGCCACTCGTTAAGTTTATCTAAGTCTCCCTCAATATGTTTACGTCAGACTGTGATCCAATAATCCTACTAACTTAGTATCATCAGCAACTTGCTGATATCACTGCTAATCCCACTATCCAAGTCGTGATGTAAATCAAAAAAATAGTAATGGGCCCAAAACAGAGCCTTGTGGAACTCCACTTGTTACCAGTCCCCATTCAGATTTGGAACCATTAATTGTAACCCTTGTTGCCTATTACTTAGCCAGCTCTGATCCAATGAGAACCTTCCCATCGATACCATGAGCCCTAACCTTCTTTAAGAGTCGCTCTGTGGTACTTTGTCCAATGCCTTACTAAAGTCCAGATATATTATATCATAAATCCTTCATTGATCTGCCGTCTCATAAACTTTCCTATAAAACTCAATAAATTGGTGAGACATGACCTACCCTTGGTGAATCCATGTTGTGAATCATGATCAAACTATGTTTATCTAAGTGCTCTCTAATGTTTTTTGCAATAAATAGATTCCAATAATTTACCCACCATGATGTTAGACTTACGGGTCGATAATTTGGACTTTAGTCCTCTGTCTCCCTTCTTAAAATGGGAACAACATTCCTTTCCTCCACAATAATGGCACATCGCCTATCTCAACCGATTTCCTAAAAATGTGCACTAACGACTCACTAACAACCTCCTTGCATTCCTTTAATACCCTGGATACACTTCATCTGGTCCTGGCGATTTAAATGTTTCATTTTTTCTATACCCTCCTCCACCTTTCCCTAGTTATCACAATATCTTTGAGTTTTTCCTCATCGCTTCCTTTGACATCTGTTCACTATCAGGTATCGTCTGTGTATCCTCCTCCGTAAAAACACTTAAGAATAATCATTTAGACTCCTACACATATCCTCATCGTATTTAAGACCTCACCCTGTCCTGACCTTAAGGGCCCAACTAATTCCCTTGTCTTTGTTTTATAAACCTGATAGAACCCCTCGGGTCCCTGTTCGCCTGTTCTGCTACTTTAATCTCATAATTGTTCTTAGCAACTCGAGTTAATTTCTTCACTGTCCTCGCCATCACGTTTATACTGTTCATTGGTTACCAATCCGCCTTGAACCTTAAATAAATGTTTCTTTTACTCCATATTGTGTTTTAACTTGGTGGTCATCCATTTTGGATCACTCTTTCTGGACCTATCTCCCTATAAGGAATATTTCTTTTCTGTCCGTCAATTAATTCCTTACAAATGGATATAATCATCCTCGGCTCCGACCTCACTTCCCCTTTCTAACCTCTCTAATTACCTCCTCGCCCTGACCTCACTTCCCTGTCTAACCGCTCTAATTATCTCCTCAGCCTCGACCTCACTACCATATCTGACCGCGCCAATTACCTCCCGGTGCCTTCCTAATCCTTCATAATTGGCCTTTCCAGCTGAACAACGCCTTGTCCTGGGAACTTTCTGCTCCTCCATCCCACACCTTTTAATAACCTCCAGTGTCTTCTTAATCCCGCATAATTGGGAATTCCTTATTATTGTGCTAGGACTGTATGGGAGTAATGAAGAGAGAAGGAAATAGTAAAAAATAATAAAGGCGTATTTTGTAGTGTCCTTTCTGGAGTAAAATTATACTTATTTAAGCTCCGCCCGCTTGCCATCACAAAATACGATTGTAAGCGCTGCCAAAGCTCTTTCTTGATGTTGCCGAGGTAAAAGTGTCGTACACTTCATACCTCTTACAGAGGCTCAAGGAATATCGTTAAGGTTGACATTATTGAAGGCACAGCAGAGTAGTAGCGTGATTGTCTGTATTACACATCGATATCAAATTGTTTTGAGTTTCTTAGAATGGGCCTAGCATTGTTTTCTAACTCATAGATGGACTTGATATTAAACTGAAATGTTTAGGGCGCCTATGAAACTGTTATTTGAAAATCTATTTGCTACACAGCCTTTTCACGATGTGCGTCGAGGATGTTTAATGCTTTCATGGACCTGTAGTATGTAGGCTACGTGTACCTACATCTACGTTTCACGAATTTATTCTTTGCCAAAACCTAGATGAATGCTGGTTGTGATTCATCCTCCAGTGCATCTCCCCGTTTAACATCCATGGGCGGTGTGTGGTGGGCGGGTGTGTGGTGGGCGGATGTATGATGGGCGTGTGTGGGTGGGTGTGTGTGGGGCGGTATGGGTGATGGGCGTTTGTGGTGGGGGGGGTGTGTGGTGGGCGGATTTGTGATGGGCGTGGTGGTGGGTGGGTGTGTGGTGGGCGGATGGGTGATGGGGCGTGTGGTGGGTGGGGTGTGTGGTGGGAGGATGGTGATGGGCGTGGGGTGGGTGGGTGTGTGATGGGTTGTGGTGGGCGGGTGGGTGCCTGGGTGGTGGTGGGTTTTGTGGTGGCCCGTGGATAGAGACCTCACCGTGTTGGCGCTGAATCAGACTGATTTAAATGTTCGTATTCGTGCCCTGCGATAGGTTTTTCTAAAAGGCTTTCTTTTTGTGTGATTAACCATATATACCAAATTATATATTTCTATTGCAAATGTAATATCACTCAGAATATATTTAAGTATTTGACATACTATAGCAATAATACACCAGTTTTGGTGCTAAGCCAGCAAGCATCACGAAGATTCGGACACATTGAAAAAATTCGAGGGATTGGGAAATTTGTTTCCCAGACGTCGCTGGAGAATTTTAATATTTGTGACTTCTTACCCGTTAAGAGTCACCTACTCTTTCTCCTTACTACTCCTTACCTACTATTAATTAAATACAGTATCCTTTGCATGTCGTGCGCATGTAATGAATGTTGAATGGATGAGAATTAAAGGAAAAGAGAAACATTTACGGGAGGAGTTTTGATAAAATTTTCTCATGCGCGCGATCTGATTGGCCAGGCTCTTGAAACCACCACCCACACCCACGACTGTATATTTTTCAGGAAAAGAGTAAATAAAGTGTATCTGCTCAGTTTTCTATGCACGCAAAAGAGTAAAATATAAGTGGGCGGAGCTTAAATAAGTAAAATTTTACTTCCAAGGGCATGGACAAAATACGCCTATAAACTAAGGTGTTGTTAAGGGTGTTAACGAGAGGGTTGGGTTGTTAGCCCGCTGGGCTTATTGACAGCGAGCTTCGCTACTCCTAATTATTGTCGGATTGAGCTGAAATTTGACATGCAAGTAGTGCTGTCAAAATCAATGGGGGTCGTCGGAAGAATTTTTTTGCGTAAAACAAGCCCTTAATGAGTAATTAGCGTAAACTACTCCTAATTATTGTCTGATTGAGCTAAAATTCGACAGGCAAGTAGTGCTGTCAAAATCAATGGGGGTCTGTAAACAAACTTTTTGCATAGAACAAGCCCTTAATGAGTAATTCACGTAATGAGTTAATTGGCTGGAACGTGGCTCGCTGTCACGTTCCAGCCGCAAGAACTGAGCCAAAAGCAAAGGGGCCAGAGGCTGGACGTCTATACTTGATTGATATAGTAGCTTACCTCGGCACCACTGGGACCAAGGTTAGGCAGTTCAGCCGTGACCACCAAACTGTTAAAATACGTCCTGTACCTCTTACTCGCTCATAAATAAACCTGCAGTGGCTGCCCACCTGTCTACCTCGACTGGTCATCACTAGAACTGGTGTTTTTAAAGCAGGCTTAGGAAAAAAGATTGCGTGGGAATGTAGAAGACGTATAGGAGGGTAGTTGATAGGAGGGACTTATGTCTGTGTATATACTGCCCTGTTGTGATCTTGATCTTGATTTGGGAGTCACCCAGCAGATGCTGTCAGTGAAGCCTTGGGTCCGGCGTTCTCCCACACACGTAATCTGTTGGGAGAGAAGCAAAAGGGGGAAGCAAAACTAGGGATTTCTTTTTCCCCTCCTTCCTCTCTCTGCATCACATTCATACGGGGTCCCCCATCACTGAGGGGCCCCCTGCCTCTCATGCTCTCTCCTACGTGCTCTCCAAGAGTTCTCCAAGAATTCTTTTACACTCAATCACACGACTGTCACTCCTCCACTCAGCACACAACCCCAGCAGGTACTCCATCTCCACTCTCCTGTCTCTCATCTCTCGCCATTCTTCCACTCCGACCTCTCCTACCACTACCTCCAACATCTGTGTTCTAGCATACTCATACCGTTCACATTCCAGCATCAAGTGCTCCACGGTTTCATCCACTCCTGTCACACACATCTCACACACCTTGCTGCCATCATTCTTCCATCTGTACATACGACTATTTACCTCCAGCGACTTTGTCCTGGCTCTGAAGAGTAGGTCCCCTCCATAGCCACCATCATAGAACCTTTCATACCGTGGCTGGTCCTTTCTCCTGTACCATTCCAGTGTTGATTTCTCACTCATTCCCCTCAGCCATTCTTCTTTCCCTTTCTCTTCCACTCTCCTATTTATTTCCTTTTTGCATACAGCCATACTCCCATGTCTCATCACTCCTGTCACAAACATTCCCAGTTCACCTGTCCATCTTTCCACTTTTACTGAGTCTTTCATCCACTTCCCATACATATTCCAGTCCCAAACCTTGCTTGCCCATTTGCTGTCATCCATTCGTTGCAGTCTAGCTCTGTACCTCAGTCCTGCCTTTGCTATCCTCTCTCTGAACGTGCTCCATCCCATGTCTCCTCTAATCGCTTCCACTGCCACATACCTATTGGCTCCTAATGCTATTCTGCCTGCTTTGTTCTGTGTTACTTCCAATCTGTCCAACTCCTTCCTAGACCACACCATTGTTTCCAGGCCATACATAATGCTAGGGACTGCCACACCCTTCCATAGTCCTCTCACCACTTCATACTTGTTGGCCCGACATCTTGCCACACTGCCTAGCCTTCCAACCCACTGGAAGAAATGTTTCAAGTTCGACCCTGAGCTTGACAGACGACCTACAAAGCGATAATAAGCAGAAAAGGTCACAAGAAGAAGAAGAAGAAGAAGTGTTGCCACCCTTTGAGTTGAAAATTATCGTATCATGCGTCATCATTCCCTTATCTATACCGTCGTTTATCTCAAGGTCAGCATGTGTACCGTATATTTAGGGTTCAGTTTCAATAATTTTTTCTATAGACCTTGGGATATTTTTGTCTATAGAAAGAGAAAGAAACTAAAAATATAGAATAAGAGAAGACCCAGACAGCAAGAAGTAGTAATCTTGCCACAACAACGCCTACCTCCGTACCTACAAAATAGGAGGTGCAAAAAACCACTAAACTAAAAACTATAAATATAAGAAATCTATGTTTGAGCTGAGATAACTAGGAAAAGAAGCACAGGAAGCTAAAACACATGAGGACTGAGCAGTAATCTTTATTGTATCGACCAACAGCAGATATCAGCAGGCGCCTGTTTCCTATATTCTTGGTAAATTGATAACAAAATGAACTGAAGCCATATTGAAGAGGGTGCGTCAGAGAGAGAGGGAGAGACAGACGAAATAGTGAGTTTTTCAAGTATTCCTATTCTATTATAAGGTTGTACTACATAAGAACATTACAAGAACTCAATCGTAGATCAAGTGGACCTTCTACACAGGGACACCAAGACTACAAGCAGCGGTGGACCACCACGACTGTGAGGCATGACCCTCTAAACTTGAAACAAGTAAACAAGTAAACAAGTAAGTAGGAACATAAGGAAACTAGCTAGGTACAAGGGCTGTGAGACCTACATGGGGTATTTCCCAAGGACATTAGAAGTTTGATATCCTTGGTATTTCCTGTGCATTGTGTATTGCGTAGTAGGGTGCAGTCAGTTCGTACACAAGTTGTTTCGTACACCAGTAGATTCGTACACCAAAAAGTTGTTTCGTAGTCTATATGAAACCATAGTCGTTTCGTACACTCAGCTCAGAGTTGAACTTGATTACTAGAGTTAGGAAATGAGGTAATAATGGAGAGGAAGGAAATCTGTGAGTAAGGAAAAATTTTCCTATTTCGCTTCACGGGCTCACTTGCCTTACGAAAACACTCAAAATCGATGTACGAAGCAACTAACAAAACCTGGGTACGAAACAACTTGTGTACGAAACTCACTGTAACCGTTCCCGTAGTGTTGGTTGTGGTGGTGGAAGGTGTGTGTGTGGGGGCGGGGGTTAGAATAGTGATTATTAATGTTACGGCGTGGCTGGAGATACGGCGGGTGTGTTACAGTTGTAATTGTGTAGAGATACGGCAGCGGCTACCATAGATAACACTATAGTCGCCAGCTACTTGCCACTGCACTAATGTCGCCAGGCACAATATATTACGAATTTTAGCATCACTACAGACTTTTATGTGCCACTGAAGACGTAGTGTGGTGTGATGCAAGGGCGTAGCCAGGAAAAATAATTGGGGGGGGGGCACCTCCCAAAGATGGTTGAGGGGTGGGTGGCGAGCGAAGCGAGCCTTATCAGCTGGGGGTCTGGGAGGCGCTGTAAGACCCCCAGATAATTTTTTTGAATATATGACTTAATTGGGGGCATATTGAGCCCTATGGGGGGGTCATTTATTGGTTCTTTGCATGATATTCAATATTGTAAAATTGATGAAATTATACCATACACTCCTAAAGTAGATGTGTTGAATTGGGGGGGGATGCCCCATTGGCCCCCCCTCTGGCTACGCCCTTGGTGTGATGTACATAATAATATAAACTACTGTGCATGCGTCTTCAGTGGCACATGAAAGTCTGTAGTGTTGCTAAAATTCGTAATATATTGTGCCTGGCGACATTAGTACAGTGGCAAGGGACTGGCGACTATGGTGTTATCTACGGTAGTGATAAGGTGACCGATTGGACCTTATTTGGGTGTTAATCCGAATTCACTTTGGTCAAAAAAAAATTGGTGGACGAAACAATTTTTTTGGGTGACTTTTGATGTTTAGTATTAAATCTGCTAACCGTTTATGTCGCCAATTATTTTTTTGTTTTGTTTAAAGTTAGGTAAAGGTTAGGTATAGGTTCGGTTAAGTTCAATTTTTTTCTATCATTTTTATTGAAAAAAAACCGTGATTTGCGACAGAAACGGTTAGCAGATTAATTCAAAACACGTCAAAACTTACCGGAAAAAGATAGTTTCGTCCACCAAAGGAAGTTCGGTGTTCATCTGGAAATGTACCCTTATTTGATATAATTATGGTTAGGATTCATGCCATTTTGACGTAGCAGACATAAGTAATCAGAAAACTAACCCCAGATTCGTGTTCAGCATGCCTCAAAGTCCCTAGGGACCAATTGTCATGAGAATCTAAGATGTGAACTTTTTCGCCAAAATCTGACCTTACAATTAAACCCCTTACAATATTGCATCTGACCTTACAATTAAACCCCTTACAATATTGCATCTGACCTTACAATTAAACCCCTTACAATATTGCATCTGACCTTACAATTAAACCCCTTACAATATTGCATCTGACCTTACAATTAAACCCCCTTACAATATTGCAAAAAACATGTATTTTGTATAACTCAAAAATTACGAAGTTTACGTTAAAAAAATCATAGAGCATTAAAGATAGAGGAGGCAAAGACCTTTTTAAGAGCTATAGTAAAATTAATTATGACTTCAAATAGGCGAGAAAATGACCTATTTGTGTTTTTCTACAAGACTTCAATTTTCTCAACAAGTATACGAGTTAGGAGATATCTGATAGCAGCATCGGACATAACTCGTCAACCTTCATAACTGTACAGTAAAACCTCTCATATTCGGACTAATTGGGCCAAGGAGTGGTCCGAGTAATGCAAGGATCCGAATAATGAGGGGATTATATATGGGGGGGATATGAAAAAAAAAAAAAAAAAAAAAAAAAAAAATCTAGGTGTATAAATAAAAAAGCTAGGAAATTTCGACCCCTAAAAAAATTTAAAAAAATAAAAAATAAAAAATAATAATAATCTAGGTGCATATATAGCTAGGAAATTTCGACCCCTAAAAAAAAAAAAAAAAAAAAAAAAAAAAGGTCCGAATACAAAGTCCGAATACGAGAGGTTTTACTGTACTTCTATACAGTAATGACAGACGATTTTATATAGCAAAGGAAAGATCTGGGCGTGAAGGGCTTAATGATTTTGTTCTCTCCCTGTACAGACCGTAGTAAGAGTGAGTGGTGAGGTGTTTTAAGAGTTTCCAGCCGGCCACAAGATCCCTGCAACCCCTGACAGCACCATGGCGAGGGTCCTTCTGCTGTTGTGCCTTGCCCTAAGCCCCTGGCCCCGCCCCACCCTAGCCCAGAGCTGCCCCGCCAACATCACTGTGCAAGACGGAGAAACAAAACAAATTAAGGTACGGATTCATGAGAACATAAGAAAATAAGGAAGCTACAAGAGGCCGCGTGACCTACACGTGGTAGTTCCTGTATTCAAACTGGAGAAACGTAGATTTTAAAAAAGAAATAGGGAGAAACTGGTTCACAAATAGGGTGGTAAATGATTAGAATGGACTCGGTAGACAGGTAGTTAGTGCAGAGTCAATAGGGAGTTTTTAAAGGAGGCTAGACAGTGTTATGCATGGGGATGACAGTGGGATGTAGGTAGTGTTAAGTAACAGGAACTACCACGTGTAGGTCTCCCAACCTCTCCTAGCTTCCTTATGTTCTAATGAATATATGTAAATTGGCGCCTTTGCTCTGGCCCCCCAAACAATGCAATGCGTATCTGTTTTCAACGCAGACCTGTAAAAAATGTGTTATTATACTTCTTCCCATAATTCTACACACTACTGGGGTGTGGTTTCTGTTTACCTCAATGAACCCAAGATGCTTCCTTTCTCCGAGATTTCGTCACAAATCACTACTTTCGGAGATACGTATAGAATATTTGATGTGGGAAAGATGGCAGGTAATGTTTGCCTATGCATATATAGTTTATATACTCTTCTTTATATTCTAAATGTCATGTTCTTCTTCATCTTATAATTTTTTACATTTGTGCCTATAGTACGTATAGGCAGTGACTTCCAGGGGTGGGATGGTAGGCCCTGGAGGCTCACTTGAGGGCTGTGATGGTAGGCCCTGGAGGCTCACTTGAGGACTGTGATGGTAGGCCCTGAAGGCTCACTTGAGGGCTGTGATGGTAGGCCCTGGAGGCTCACTTGAGGACTGTGATGGTAGGCCCTGGAGGCTCACTTGAGGGCTGTGCTGGTAGGCCCTGGAGGCTCACTTGAGGGCTGTGATGGTAGGCCCTGGAGGCTCACTTGAGGGCTATGCTGGTAGGCCCTGGAGGCTCACTTGAGGGCTGTGATGATTGGCCCTCGCCCGTGGTGGCGCAGGCAAGATTGTTATAGTGACACCTGTGATTAGAGGCTCATGCCGCCCCCCTGTGTCCTCCGATGCACTCGCAATCGAAGGCAGAGTTAATAGGCAGCATGTGGGTGTTCTTAGGCCACTTGGCGGTGCAGAAAGATTTTATTATGTTGTCATAAGAAGAAGAAGAAGAAGAACATAAGAAAATAAGGAAGCTACAAGAGGCTGCGAGACCTACACGAGGGAGTTCCTGTTACTTATGTTGTTACTTATGTTACTATTATGTTGTCAGGTGGAGAAAGGAGAGGCAGGATCCAAGGAGAAGTTCACCATGTACTTGAAGCCCTCGGAGGCGTTCGAGGGGGTGAGCCTGAAGGTGGCGGGACCCAACGACACTGAGTGGAGGGCCTGGTTCCCTGCAAACTCTACTTGCTT